>VUQK01018432.1:1890-11940 GCA_015106715.1 Bujurquina vittata | reverse complement strand
GCGTGCTTCTTAAACCAGGCAAAGACCCCACACTTCCATCCAGCTACCGCCCAATATCTCTCATAAATGTAGATCTTAAATTAATCTGCCTGAAGATTAGAAAATATTTCCCCATCCAGACCAAACAGGTTTCATCAAAACTCGACACTTGGCCAATAATGCACGCCAACTAATAAATCTAATAGATTATTGTTCTATGAACAAATTAGAAACTATAATTGTATCTTTAGATGCAGAGAAAGCATTCGACCAGGTAAATTGGAAAGTTTTATTAGCGATCCTATACAAATTTGGATTTGGTTCATCCTTCATAAACTGGATCAGAACACTATACAGCTCTCCAAATGCACGTGTTAGGACTAATGATCTTATTTCCCAAAGCTTTAGTTTGCAGAGAGGTACCAGACAGGGCTGCCCACTCTCTCCCTCACTTTTTGTCATCTTCATTGAACCGCTAGCAGCAGCAATTCAACCAAATGCTAATATTAAAGGGATTGCCGTATCTTCTTTGGTGAGTGTGCTTCTTGGAGAAATGATCCTCGTCGACACGTCTTGTGCAACAAATATTTCATTACAAAACAGACAGTATCACACAGGTACTTTTACAAAAGTCACCCAGGAGTGGCTCAGCCAAATGTCCAAACTCAGTTCAGGAAAAGGCGAACAAAGGTTATATACTGTTTCCCTTCTGGCCAACCCCTACGTTTCTAACTTTTACCGTATATAGGGATGGACAACAACTTCAACCATCATCAAGTTGTCTACTATATGAATGTATGGTCAGTTCCTTATTTAGGGGACAGGAGAGCCCAAAAGGGGGCCATCACAAATTCCTTTCTGCTAAAGTCAATTTGAACCGAAGGTTGAGGCCTTGTTGTTAAAGGATGAAACCATACATACATAGAGTTTAACGTAACAGTTTGATGCTCAGACACTACAGGATTCAAACTGAAAATACAGACCATAAAATAAGCCTTTATGCTGATGATGTATTACTTTCCCTTAGGAGCTCACAAGCTTTTCTTCTAAAGACAATCACACTGACAGATAAGTTCTCATCTATGTCTGATTATTCAACTGGAGTAAATCAGTAGTTTTGCCTCTAAATTGGGATTTTCAGAACTCCACTAAAATCAGGTAATATTGGATATTTAGGCATAAATTTTGCCGCCAGGGTCACAGACTTAGTACGTTTAAATCATATCTCCCTATTAAAAACAATAGAAGATGATCTTACACGTTGGAATAGTTTACCCATATCACTCATGGGGAGAGTTACCACTATTGAAATGATGGTTTTACCAAAAGTTAATTATCTATTCTCTCTGATCCCTACTAAACCCTCTGTTTCTTGGTTCAAGACATTGGACTCAATCATCTCAAAATTTCTATGGAAAAACAAACCATCACGAATTAGTCTGAAAACTTTACAAAAGCCAAAACAAAGTGGCGGTCTAGAACTACCAAAGTTTTATTTTTATTTTCTAGGGAATAGACTGCAATATATCTCAAAGTGGATTAAATCAGATTCATTAGACAACCCTTGGTTGGACTTAGAACAAGCACTTTGCAGAAAAGTAAAAATTTCAGATTTACCTTTCATTAGCCCCAGTATTAAGCATCATAACTGCTTTAAAAGCCTCAGTATAAAACACCTCTGTCAGCCTGGTGGGAATTTTAAAAACTAAATTAATTGCACATCTGTAATGATGCATAGCGTCATGAACCGTTGTGGCAGGCAGTTTAAGGACTCCAACACAGGACTCAGGAGCGGATGGAACTTAAATCAATCATCAGCTTTATTTGCTGGAAACACAAGACAGAACTGGACGGGGCCAGCAGTAGAAATTATGAAACTTACTGGAACTAGGATTTTAACACAGACAGGAGAGCACACAGTGGGCAAGAAGCAGTGATGAGGACGCGACAAAGAACAAAGAAAATGCAGACAATAAATACGCACTAGATAATCAGTGGAATTGGACACACCGTGTAAAACAGCTGAACAGAATTAACAACACAGAGACAGATGAACCAAAACTGAATACAAAGCACAAAATAAAACGGACTGTCAGAGTAAAAAGGAAAAGACTGAATACAGAGGCCATGACTAAGCACTAAGCCACAGAAACCAAACAGGACAGGAACATCAGGGAGTCGTGCACACAGAAGGAAAAAGGGAGACAGGAACTAAATACCAAAACCATGACACAGAATAGAACTCAGGTGACTAAACTAAGGATCAAAAGAGAAACAAAACAGAACACACTGGGTCCTAGACCCAGGACCACGACACAATGAAGGACCTCTGCATTTATTCTCTGCCTTTCTCTCCAAAGCAACCACCTTAACTTACGTGAGAAGCAGTCACATCAGGTAAAAAGTACATGGGAAACCAAAATCATCTTTCCTCATCTGGTCATGTTGAAGAAAAGTGTGATCTCATTTTAGTCCAGCAAAGTTCTATAGTTAAATTATTTTTATCTTGATTTGTACGCACAGGCGTCTTTGCACGAGTCTCTGCACTTCCACGGAGCAGAAAATAGCAGCTGTGCTGACAACTGTCAACGTGTGTGATATTTTGTCACGTTAGCGGATTTATACTGGGAGCTCAGCCCAGTGCTTGAAAGAAAATGTTTCAACTACTGTAGAAGACCCTTGTTACCATATTCCCACCCTCACAGAGGCACTTTTGTTTATCCATGTTTCCCCATGGTGAGCCATAAACTAACAAAACGCAAGATGATGGATTACAGGTGTAGCTTCATGGGCTCTCATTGACACTATTGTAATTGATGTAGATCAACACTCTCTCACCACACTGATCATTACGAATGGCTGTGCTGACCAGCGATTCGATAAATGCGATATGCATGGATGTAGTACCTTAACATGAGTAAATCTCACTCATGTAACATATTCGGGACGACTAAAATAACGAGCTTTTTGAAAGGGACTCATTTGTATTCAGATCATGTACCACATTTAATCAGTCTCTACTGATACTGTGCTCTATCTGAATTTGTGGCTTGTATCTGATGCACCCAAACCATTAGCTTCCATGCATCCTGACTTCTGGACTCGCGGGCCAACAAAAGTTTTTATCTCGCAGTACAACTCACTGTCTGTTAAAAATCTAAACTTAAGCAGATTTTCATTCAAATTCAGCTATTCAGAAAACAAACACACACACCTACACACACACACACACACACAAGGCTGGTAGACATTAAAAATTAAATTAAGCCATTCATCAGAAGAAATGCCATGTAAAAGCTAAACTAAAACAAGACAAGGCAGATGCAGACAGGTTTGAACATTCTGACACATTCTTCGGATTGATTTGCCGTCCTCCATCTCAGTGTGTGCTTTTTTAATTTAGTCTGTGTCAGATGAGGTTTGGTAAATGTGGTCTACAGAGCTGTTCCACACTCTGCTACTTTATGAGCTCTCTCAGGTTGGGGACATAATTCCATTCAAGGTAGTTTAAAAGTCAGAGAGATGCCGGAGGGGGTAGAAAGGAGTGAGGTAACCCACACACAAACGTAAACAAGCACACATGTGTGAACGGAGGAGTATCAGTTTCACAGGTGAGGAAAAAAATGCAAAGCCATTTTGTATGGTCTCAAATTGTGTGTACTTATTACAAGAAATTGATTAAACGTTAGGGGTTGCCCAAAATGCTCCTAACTGAAATGTTCAGATAGCGATCTAATGAATGAAACCTCAGATTGACGGTAGAAGCTTCTGATGTAAAAACAGAAAGCAGAATGTTCAAGCAAGTAGTTTTGAGGACCTGTCCATGGAAAACTTCAGGTCTTTTATAGGCAAAAATGTTTGAAGTGCTGCAAACAACAGATCTACATCGCTACAGATTTAATTAGCGTTATTTACACAACGGCTAAAACTGAGGTTGAGACGTTATCTTATTTTCACATGACTGTATAAGTGCAACTAAAAGTGAAGCTCTTCCATTTATTGTTAGATGATTTCTTCATCATTTTAACCTGCCATTATCAATTTGGTAATATCCTGTCTCACTCTTAATGCAAAGGAAAAAGCACCCTGCTGATCCAGGGTTCCCCTCAGAGTTCACAGCGCATGTTGCAAAAGTGCTGACATGAAATGGAAATGTTGGTGCTTAAATTACCGCCCAGCAATCATCCTAACCGGTTGTACACCACACCAATAGGCACTATTTCACACTAATTAGTGCACGATTATGTCCTATCATAAAACATAACTGCACCCAACATTAATTAGACCTTGATATGACTATGTGGAGCTCGAGGGGGCTTTTTAGAGCTAAATGGTGTGTGTGTGTGTGTGCGTGTGACAGAGTGTACACCATAAGCAAGTGAGAAAGGAGACGAACAGAAAACTGTGCGATCTACAAGATGATACCACACTTATCTTCACCTCCGACTTGGCTGATGGTGATGCTCAAGGGAGTGAAAGTGCATGTTCTTGTGTGTGATAGAGAAATTCAGGAGGAGGAAAAGGAGGAAATAAAAGCTTAGAAAATAAGGTTAAGAGCTTTGGCTGACTTGCCCTCACACTTGAGGCATCTGTTGACCGATAAGCTGAACCTCATCTTTAGACTTTCTGAACTAACATATGCAACCATGCACTGAGGTTTTTCATCCACTACATCAGCCTGTGTCTGTTTCGACTTTCCATGAGCAACTCTGACCCCATCATGGAGCCTGCATGTGGTCAACACACACACACACACACACACACACACACACACAAATTGCTACTTCTGTCAAAAAAAAATGTAAGTGATAGTAATCATGCTGTCGTTGCAAAACAAGACAAAATAAATCGCATCTTGATTTATTGATTTAAAATCTACTGTGGTTGTGTACAAAGGGAAAATTACAAAAACAAACAAAGTGTCACTGCCCTGGGCTGTCTAGTGCTGCGCTCTCTCTCTCTCTCTCGCTTTCTCCCCCCTCCTTTCTTTGTTTTGGTTTTCTGGCGTGTGGTCCTGGGCGTGACGTTCCTTGATGTCCTCTGTGGGTCAGCTGTTCCTGAGGGGATGATTGACCACACCTGTGGCTGCTCATCTGGTCTTCATAAGCCTGCGAGGAACAGCTGGTCTTCGCTGGATCCTTGAGTGTGCAACAGTTAGTGTTGGCTTGCTGTCTTGTTGAAACGACCTCGTAGCCCTGCCTGCCCGCTAACTGTTGTATTTTTTTTTTCCTTTTGCGCACAGACCGTCACGGAAAGGAGAGGGTCATTCATCCCTGACCCAGGAGAGAGTGTCTACTGCACCCAGTCTAGATTTCCTTCCCTCACACAACGCCTGTCACTCCTGGTTTCCCTTTCCCGAAGGACTGGACATTAGATTCTTTTCCCCCGCTACAAGGACTATCATTGAAATAAATCAATTTTCTAATCCGCAGCGCTGTGCCTTTGTGTCTCCATCAGCTGACCTTGTCACAAAGTCCGAAGAAGTCAGAAGAATCTTGGTATTAATAAGCCAATCTATATGCCATGTCCATAATTGACAGTACAGTACAGCTTGCTGTACTTAATTGGCCAACTGTCAAGGTTTACTGGAACAAAAATATTGGATCAGGAATAGAATGCAAGGCATAACTGAGCCAACCCTGCCCCGACTGCTGGCTGAAGCTCAGTGGTACAGTACAAAACTGCCCTAAATTCTGTTCTCGGTGAGACTAGACGTGTGTTTGGGTCCAAAGATTGGGGGGAAAAGGTTACGGTGGCAAAGTGTCAAGCAGAGCAGTGATGATGAATGTCTTTAAAAAAGTACAGTAAAAATACTCAAAAAAGTACTCAAAAATAAAATGTCTGTCACTAATATGAGTTATTGGAATTCTTTATTTCCATTACTGCTTTTTTATAGTTAGTTTTTTCTAGCATTACCAGAAATGAAGGAACATTAACCTCTTTATGCCTCTAAAAAGAATCAAGTTGCATTGTATAAATCTTACAAAATATAAGGGTGAAAGGGAAAGGAAACAAGATGGTAGTGAGACCTGCTTTGATGCACGGTTCGGTGGCACAACCAAAAAGACCGGAGTCAGCGAGGAAAGGCTGAGATCATTGAGACATGTGCAGAGGAGGGATAGTGGATACATTGGACAAAAGATATGTTGAATATGGAGCTGCAGGACAGGAGGAAAAGAGTAAGACCACAAAAGAGGTTCATGAATCTCATGCAGGAGGACATGCAGAGGGCTGGTGTAACAGAAGAGGATGCTAGGGATAGGGTGAGAAAGATGCAGATTATCAGCTGTGGTGAGCACTAAAGGGAGCAGCTGAAAGAAGCTGAAACCACCTGCAAATTAATGTGTTTTATCACGGAGGTCAAATATAAAGACAGCAGGATTTTAAAAACAGCGATAGAAACTTTGGTTATCTATTAATATTTCAAATGATTTTGATCCATTTCTTCCTCCATGCGTCTGTGCTACATAACAGCTCAGCTGACCCTACATCTGGCACAGTGCTTAAAGCCCTAGAAACATGGAACAGCTTGCAAAATCTCCTCCATGTTTTCCAGTTGGCTCTTTTATCCTCCTCAGTCCAGGTTTATAGGTTCAGAAAATTCCCAATAGGATCCCAACTGCTAACAGGATCCAGATCACCCCCCCGTGAGCAAGTGAGATATTCTTTGTTACAGTTTGAGTCAGTGTTTCTCTCTGTGGTGAAGACATTTCTGCCATGATGACAGCCTTTACGCATACAGTTTACCACTTGGTTATACGTCTACCCATGGTGAAGCCTTCAGAAAGTCACTGATCTGTAATAACAGTGATACAATGCCTGATAACAGTGATGACTTTCTACTCTCAAAATCACACATTTTCTCTCTCAGGACTGACAGCATTATATGATGTTTCTTGTCACTGGCTGAGTTAAATCTGTACACCCAGGACAACATCTAAAGAACTGCCTCAGTTAAGATCAGAGTTCAGGATTGAGAAAGAGACTGGGCAAAAACGGCATCATAAGGAGAAAACCACTGCTGACCAAAAAGAAGGACAAAACTAACAGCATTTCATAAAACGAACATCAAACCAGCGGTCAAGCATGGTGGTGGTAGTGTGATGGTTTGGGGCTGCCTTGCTGCTTCAGGACCTGGACGGATTGCCATAATTGATGGAACCATGAATTTTCCAGAAGGAGAATGTCCAGCCATCAATTCACTTCCCGAAGCTCAAGCATACTTTGGTAATGCAGCAAGACAATTATTCAAAACACATCAGCAGGTCCACCTATTAATGGCTAAAAAAAACTTAAGGTTTTAGAGAGGCCTAGTCATAGTCTGGACTCTAATCTTGCTGACATGCTTTGGTATGTCTTTAAATAGGCTTTTCATGCTCAAAACCCTTCAATGTATAGGAATTGGAATAACCTTACTGATCCCAGAGGGAAATTCATGTGTCTGACATTGCTCATCTGCTATGTGTATGACGACTGAAAAGCCTGATGGCCCGTGGACCCGACTCTTTTCTGTACAACAGAGAGGGGAGTCTGCCACCCAAGCAGAGTGCTACTTGCCATCACAGACTGATAGAACATGTTCGGCATTTTACTGCAGATGTCAAGAGATCTTAGCTTTCTTAATGAAAAATATGGCACTGCGCCTTTTTGTATAGTTCATCTGTATTCAGGGACCACTTTAGGTTGTTATCTAGGTGTAACAGAGGCTCATTAGTTTATGGCTTGCTACACTGTATATTCATGTATTTTTAATTTGCTCAAGGGTCCTTTAATTAGAATCACAATGTTGAAACTATTGGTGAAACACAGATTGATATTTGATGGAGTAAGGGGAGGTTGTGCACACGGAACCAGAAGAAAGGAAGTGATGCTTGCACTCTGTGGTTATTGGTGACTATTGCTCCTGAACATGAAACCATAAAATGATTATTAAACTGCACTGCAAATGTTTTTCTACAAAAAGTAAAATTTAAATGTGAGTTAATTAATTTCTGGGTTCTGTCAGAGAAAGGGTCCATTTTAAAGGGCAAGTCTGACAGAGAGCACTCCAGATAAGTTAACAGTCTTAGCTGCAACAATCACATCATGCACCCTGACTTTTGGCATTTAATGAATGTATTCATACAATGCAGCCTGTTGCAGCAGCTCCCATAGATTTTGTGCTTTCTTGTGTTTTTCTTCCGTCTTTTTCTACGTTTTTTTTATTATTCTTTGCATAATTTCCCTTGCGGGATCAATAAAGTATCTATCTATCTGTCGATGGAATAAGTTGTCTGCTGCTTATCTTAGTATATCATCTTTATGTGATTCATTTTAATACTCCAAAAATGTTGTGCTGTGAAAGGGACACTCCAAATGCAACAACAGATCCATGTCCAGCTTAATACTGCAGAAGCTATTTATTTATTTATAGCTGCAAATCCTGCATATGCTGACAGGTAGGAGAGAATTAGCACGTCATTAGCATCCAACCCAGTCTTCACAATTAATGAGCAATAACGCAAACAGCTCCCCCAGCCCTCACAGACCATAAAATGCGCAATGAAGAGAATGCAATATACAATATATTAACACCTGATAGCTATTATTTATTTGATTGGTACTGTAGTTAGAATTGCTAGAACTTGATATATTTTCAAGAAATCTTAAAGTGTTTTGATTTGCTATCCAGTTCTTAGTCACAATTTATTCCTTTACAATATGTACAGTTCAGTTCAGTTCGATTCAGTTTTATTTGTGTAGTGTCAAATCACAACATCAGTTGCCTTTATATTGTAAGATAAAGACCCTACAACAATAGAGAGAAAACCCCAACAATTTGATCATGCCCTATGAGCAAGAACTTGGTGACAGTGGGAAGGAAAAACTCCCTGCTAACAGGAAGAAACCTGTAGCAGAACCAGGCTCATGGAGGGGCAGTCATCGGCTGCCATTGATTAGGGGTGAGGGGAAGGAGACAGGGTAAAAGACACACTGTGGAAGAGAGCCAGAGATAGGAACTAATGATTAAATGGAGTGTGAAAATGAAGAAACACTTAAAGTATCATGGGAAGCCTAGGCCTATTGAAGCATAACTAAGCAGGGTTCCAGGTCACCTGATCCAACCCCAATTATAAGCTTGATCAAAAAGGAGTTTTAAGCCTAATCTTAAATGTGGAGTAGGTGTCTCCCAAATCCAAAATGATTCTAATGAAGTGGGGCCTGAAAGTTGAAGATGCTGCCACTCATTCTACTTTTAAATATTCTAGGAACCACAAGGAAGCCAGCAGTCTGAGAGTCAAGGGCTCTGTTGGGGTGATACGGTACTGTGAGGTCTTTAAGGGGCCTGATTATTCAAGACCCTGTATGTGAGGAGAAGGATTTTAAATTAAATTCACCCTTCTGTGAATGCCACATTATCGTGATGGAGGGGGTTTTGTGTCCTAGGGATGTCAAGGAGCTTTCTCTGGTTTTGGCTCATGAGTGTGGCGAAAAGGGAGAAGGAGATCCCCAGAAAGTTTGGGGCTGCAGTTGCAGTGATGTGGACACAGCACCGGTCCATTGTAGCAAGAAGAGAGCTGAGCATAAAAGCCAAGTTGTTGATTTACTGGTGGATCTATGTTCCTACCCTCACCTATGGTCACGAGAGCTGGGTAGTAACCAAAGGAACAAGAGCACAAATGCAAACAGCAGAGCTTCCTCCAAAGGTTGTCTGGCCTCTCGCTCAGACATAAGTTGAGGAGTGCATCCACCTGGCAGGTGGCAGAGTAGAGCCACTACTCCTACACATCAAATAGAGCCACTTGAGGTGGTTTGGGCATCTGACTAGAATGCCCCATGGATGGATGGCTGGCTGTAGCTCAGGAGGTAGAGCAGATCGGTTGTTCGATTCCTGGCTACTCCGGGCTGCGTGCCAATGTATCCTTGGGCAAGATACTTAACCCTGAGTTGCTCTCCGACGCAAACGTTTGAGTATGAATGTGTGTGAATGTTGGCTAATTAAAGCACTTAGCTTAGTTACATATGGAAGTGCTTTTATGAATGGGTGTGAATGGGGTAAATGTAAACATGTAGTATTAGCGCTTTGAGTGC
>VUQK01018427.1:19035-33745 GCA_015106715.1 Bujurquina vittata | reverse complement strand
TTTCTTATAAACTTCCCAAAGGCAATTACACAGATTAAAAGCGTTCTTAAATTTGAACCTTAAATTCTTTTTTTTTCACAATACAATTCAAAATTACCCTCTGCCCTATAGGCTCAATTTGACATATCTAATTTTTTTTAAACTTTCAAAATGCACTTCCTAGCTGCTGCATTGGATACACCTTGCTAATATTGGGTTGGGCCTCCATTTGCCTTCAGAGCTTCCTTAATTCTTGTGACATAAATTCAACAAGGTGCTGGAAACATTCCCCAGAAATTCTGGTCCATATTGACACAATAGCACTGCAGATTTGTTGGATCTACATCTACAGTGTGAATCTCCTGTTCCACCACATTCCAAAGGCGCTCTGTTTGATTGAGATCTGGTGACACTAGAGGCCATCCGAGTACAGTGTACTCACTGTCATGTGCAAGAAACCAGTTTGAGATGATCTGCACTTTGTGACATGGCGTTTTACCCTGCTGAAAGTAGGCAACAGAAGATGGGTACCCTGTGGTCATAAAGGGATGGACATGGTCAGCAACAATACTCCGATAGGCTGTGGCATTTAAATGATGCTCAGTTGCTACTAACGTGGCCCTAAGTGTTCCAAGAAAATATCCCCCACACTATTACACCACGAGCAGCAGCCTGAACCATTTATACAAATGGATCCATGCTTTTATGTGGCTTACAATAAATTCTGACCCTGCCATCCAAATGTTGCAGCAGAAATGTAGACTCATCAGACCAGACAACATTTTTCCACTCTTCTGGATTTTGGTGTGCCTGTGCCTCCTCTGAGCTCTGACATCAACAAGGCACTTTCTCCCAGAGAACTGCCGCTCACTGGATATTTTCTCCCTTTCTGACCATTCTCTGCAAACCCCAGAGATGGTTGTGTTGGAAAATCCAAGTAGATCATTAGTTTCTGAAATACTCAGGCCACACAGTCTGACACCAACCACCATGCCACATTCAAAGCCACGTAAATCACCTTTCTTACCCATTCTGAGGCTCAGTTTGAGATTCATGGATCATCTTTACCACGTCTACATGCCCAAATGCACGGGATTGCTGCCATGTCATTGGCTGATTGGATATTTGCATTAATTTACAGTTAAACAGATATTCCTAATGAAGTGGTTGGTGTATATATTTCCTGTTATTATAACAGAACAGACTGATTGATGGGAATAATTGTCAGGTACAGGAAGCATTACATACTGTACATGCAGTAACTTTGCCATCAGCTATAGTCAGTTCATTTACTGGTCATTGTGGTTGTGGCTATAGCGTAAGTAGTTAGCTCACACCTTTTTGATGAAAGTGGCGTTGTCAGCAATTTCTCTTTATTAATTAGTAGATTAATTAGTAGATTTGATAAATTAGGAGCTGAACCAAATTGCAGTCCAAAAGCTATCACATTAGGAACAAATTAAGCCTAAGAAAGGAGGACATTGGGAAGCATGTTTGGGTTTTTTTTTTTGTTCCCTCTTATTGGATAAATGTGCATTTAAAATCCCACTGTAAGAAATTTTTACACATGAATAAGCCACTCTCCCAAATGGGTGCTGAATAAACACGAATTTATTCAGAAAAACAAGGCAAAACAAATGAAACAAAGAATAAGGAAAAGAAAATGATGGAAACAAAGCAGCTGCCTTAGAGTTATAGAAATTTTCATAGACAACTTTATGATCACATCCCAGGTTTGATGCATGATCTGAAAAAGACAGGGCAGTGCTGGACCTTGTGATCCTTTACACTGGCTGTCTCTTGTGTACGCTTTGTTAATTCTTTCAGTATGTGTGGGTTTATTCCCCGTGTGATCTTTCATCTGAATGAATTACATGGGGATAAAAATCAGCCACTAACTGGCAGAATGCATAACAAAGACGTATAGTCAGAATGACATACCTTTAATTTGTTTGTTGTATTGTGACTGATAATTTTCATATGCTGCTGGAGCCAGGCGCAAAGATTAAAAATGTATAGCTATAAAAAATAGAACACCATTAGCGAATGTGACTGAGGTTGTTTCCAACACTGCAATTCTATAATTTACTTCATGCACTAACACAGACTACAATCTTGGACAGCAGGGGCAACCTGCTCAATCCCATTATTGAACTTTAATATAGCTCCATCCATGCCAGTTGTCCATAATACTATACCCAAGCAAGCTTATTGTGCTGCCAGGACCACTTATAACATTCCTGCCTCATGTGCAGCTCCTCCTCCTCCTTCTCACTCTCCTCTGCCTATGAGCCAATGCAAATTACAGTAACAGCTTGGACGTGAGTATAATCTCAAGTGGTGCGAGCTGGGCTCCATGGCAAGGCATGCAGGCAGATGGAAGCAGAGACTCTGCCAGGCCTCTTTAGGGGCTCCCACTCTCTCTCCAGCATGGTAGACAATGGAGGAGCTGTGGCTCACAACCAGCTTCTCGTCTGCCACTATCATGCAGCCTCCTCCCATGCGCTGTATTTGGAAAACGATATGAAACGAAGGGGGACGCCTTGTTTAGACCAACGCGCAGATGGACAGCGATAGTGGCAACATTATATCATGAGCCACTTACAGCGCACAGCAGTGGGCGGAACTTAAGGAACGATGTTCACATTTACGATGACAGAGAGAGCAAGGAGAACATTAGGGTTTGTGACGTTATCTGTTTCTGCACGAGACGTGGTAAAAATCTTTCCCTTGTGTTGTTGTCACAGATATTTATAAAAAAGCACTTTAAACAGCCGATACTATTTGCATAAAAGATGTAACCACAACAAAGAATCATGTGCTATTTTAGAATTTAAAGAAAAGCATTTTCTAAAGAGCACCGCATATTATGTATTCCAGTCAGAAAGCCACTCCTTCCCAAAGTTTTCTCATGTGTGCGAATGTACATCATCTATATAAAAATATTTATATCATATGCACACACTTAATTAACTTGAGCCTGCTTGAGATGTGTTTTGAGACCGAGTTCCCTCAAAGAAACCAATTTAACTTCAAAAAGGTTTTCCTAATACTTGAGCATGCCTCTGTCTGCAATACTGAACTTTTATCCGCTGTTTCTAATTTCAGTATCTTCCGCCAAGAACGAGACACAAGAGTTTGTCTGTTTGCTCTGTTATTTGTGATGCTCTGCTGATTTCCACAACAGTAAAAAAGAAACAATTCTTTTTTTTTTTATGAAAGCGAGCCATGAAGAGAAATTTTCTGTAGTTACAGATACCTTTTTAGGTTAAGAGCCTGCCTGTTTGGATTCAGGCGCTGCAGTAAGAGTTCCATCAAAGTGTAATGCACCTTTTATTTTGAATGAATGAGCTCCGGGGTTTACACTTGCATGACAACAGAGATCAGAGTTTCTCTTGTTTTGCTGCTCTGGGAGACAGGCTTGTTTATGCTCACAAACACTGATTGTGCTATTCTTGGCCATTAATGTAAATGGATTTTTCTACTCAGTTATGCTCCTCGTAATGAGTATGCTTATACGACAGGGTTGCACTTCCATGTCTCATTTAAACATGCTTCTCATTTTCTGATCACGTAATAGCATAAAGGAAGACGCTTTAAGAAAGACATATGTGCCTGGACAAGCTTAAACAATAACGTCTCTCCTCTATATATACATAACAACAAACAAAAGAACAAAAGAATTTGATATATGAAGAAATCAATAGACTATGAATCAGCCGTGTGCCAGAATGAGGATGTTTAAGTGACTCAGTCTTCAGTGTGTTTGCCAACCCTTACTGCATCTGCACTAACAAAAAAAGAGAATGCGAAACACAAAGAAAGCACCAAGACGCCGAGCACAACTCCCCTGGAGCGACGTGTCTATTTTATCTGCCGTGTGCTCACACACATGCAGGTGTGTTTGATTTTTACTGTATTTTTCTCCATTACTACTTAAAAGAAAAAATAAGCTTCAGCTGCACCACTTAAAATTTCCCTTATTATCGCAAAATGTGCTTGACACAGGGTGTGCGGCGTAATTTCTGCAAATGATTAGAGATGCAGAAACAAGAATCAGGTGCAGAGGAGAACGTTTTTGCATGGTAATATGTGCTGTAAACATTCAGAATATCCCAAGCTGCTACTTGACACTGCCTGTCACTGCATCGAATGCTTCATATTCCAGGAAACACTGACTGCAAGACTCGCATTACTTTGACAAGAGAAAACAGACCACAAGATACAAGACAGAGGAGGTATGTACTGGAATTTTGAATAGGGGAAGGTAACGACTTGACCTACTCTTCACTCTTCGAAGTGGAAAAAAAGAAAAAAGTATTCACTACCTACTTACAGAACACTCAGTTTGTAGTGCCATAATTTTGTGCAAGCCGAGATGAGCTGGTGGGGAATCCTGTTGTTCCGCCTCTTAATGGCCTCAAACTTGACAACTGGGATTAAACTGCACTCAAAAAGAGCAGCTGGGAGAAGATGTCAAAAGAAAACATACAAGCCAAATTACTGTAGTTTTACAACACAAATTGCTTTTATTTGACAGGAAAGGAGTGAATTCAAATCTCTCAAAAAGGATTAATTAAACTATGGGAATTATTTTCTTTTTCGGGACACAAACAGAACAGGATGTCTCACGGTGCACAAAATATGCAGAGTTATGCAGGGTGTATGCTGTAGATGCTGCTTGTTAGGAGTACAAGGAAGGGAGGGGGGAGGGGGGGCACTGGAAGGAAAAAAAAAACAGCACTTATGTTCAATTCTGTAACACAAGCTGGCTAATTGGCATTGCCATGCCATTCCCTTTGAACCTGCGGAGGACAAGTGGGAGCCATTATATTTCTTTGTTCTCAGCACTGTGCGATACGCCCTGACCACTGAAACCACAGGAGTTCTGACCACAGAGGGTCAAAGGCAGGAAATATAATTCCCACTCCCCACCTTAATGAATTCCCCCAAGGATATAAGCCAGACTTTCACCAAAAACTAGGCCCTCAGCAGAGTTCACTTACCGGCAGCAAGCTGGATCAGATATCATTCCTTGATGGAGTGCTATGACATTTTCAGGATGAACACCTACTTGAGTCTACCAAACAGATGCTAAGGGGATACAGGTAGCTACTGCACTTCAGATGCACATGATTGTTCTCGGCTGACTGCCCTCTGAACACGGAGCACACACCATTAACTCTATCCTCTCGTGTGTTGGGTGTTAATTAATAGTTTCATGCTATATAATGTACAGTCGAAACACGAAACTGCGTTCATGTCCTGCTGCAGCATTTTGAAGAGTGTGTTATGGCCCATTTCAGCTTAGTTAGAGACGCAGTCAATTACGCTACGACTCCAGACAGAGCTTTTCCCCCGACTGCACGTGGGTAACAATATATCAAATCCACAAAACTGTTAGGTGGGTGGGGTTTGCTTTTCAGTCACTGAAAGGGGAATAACTTTTGGCACAGAGACAAAGCAACAGCTCCACCTCTTTCCAATTTATTTTCACTTCCATTTTGTTTTCTTTCTAAACTAAACATATAGAAATGACAATTAGAAGTTGTTTGGCCTTTCTGTCTAGATATATAGAATATTTCCACCCTACTGGACATTGGTTCCTGTGGCATTCAGCTAAAGTTGAAAAAGGTACTTTAGATTAATCTTTACCCTTTTAGTATATTGCTCCCACACAACTGAACATTAACCTCTTAAAACCTGTCCTCTGTTATCAGGTTTCTGTGCTGTTTTCTTACTGCCATTAGCATGGAAAGGCTCAAAGACTTCCTCACTCCAGCTTTGCATTTATTTCTTTTTTCAGTACAGATTTGAGAACAGTTTAAACACCCACTGTGCTTACAATTACATGTGACAGTTTAGCATTCAGAGTCTGCACTAACATGTACATTATGTCCATTAATGTCAAATGTAAATCAATGCAAGCTCTACAAAATGTCCGTGAACCACCTACTGTATGCACAGGTTACTCACTAATTAGTAATGTTAGCTCTCATCAGACCCCAGAGGTATGCTTTTTGCCCTAGCTCACAAGTGTTTAATGCAAAAAAAGATTTTTATGACATTTTTTATTATTAATGATGTATTAACATTGTTTTGTATTTCTACTTTGATTAGTGCTTTTTGAAAAATAGAAATGTTCTGGCGTCCCATCAAGAGGGATAGGAGTACTCTGTCAGTAATTTTAAAGAGGGGAGCTCCACCTGCTGATGCAGCTGTCCTGTGCTTGAAAAAGGTGTGACCTTTGCTGATGAAACACAGACAGGAAGGCGGTAACTGTGTGCTCCTCCTGTCACAAGCCAGCATACCTTAATATAGCACATAGCATGAGTAAAACTGTGTGCTTTAACAACCTGTGCTGTGTATTTAGCTTTAGTTGGGTTTAGTTGTTTCCTCTGCATATAAAACCACTATGAAAGCTCGTCTTGGCCTCTGCCAGGGCTGCCCTTTGTCACTGATTCTGTTCACAACTTTTAGGGACAGAATTTATAGGCACAGCCGATGGGTGGAGAGTGTCTGGCTCATTGGTCTAAATCTCGCCTCTGCTTTTTGCAGATGATATGGTTCTCTTGGTTTCATCAGGCGGTTACCCCCAGCGTGCACTGGGGGAGTTTCCAGCGGCGTGTGAAGCAGTTGGGATGAGAATTAGTTTGAGGCTGTGGTTCTCAGCTGGAAAAGAGTTGAGAGCTCAATCTGGGTCAAAGATGAGTTGCTGCCCCAAGTGGACGAGTCTAAATATCTTGTTCATGAGTGAGGGAAGTGTGGAGTGGGAAAATGATAGACAGATTGGTGTCTCATCTGTAGTGATGTAGAAGCTGTTCTGGTCTAATGTGGTGAAAAGAGAGCAGGGTGTGAAAGCAAAGCTGGCGATTTACAGGTCGATCAATGTTTCGGTCCTCACTTATGGTCACAAGCTGTGGGTAGTAACTAAAAGAATGAGATCGCAGATACAAGCAGCGGAAATGAGTTGTCTCCTCAGCCTTAGAGACAGCGTGAGGAGCTCAGTCACTTGGGAGGACCTCAGATTAGAGCCACTACTCTTTTTCATCCAAAGGAAAGCGCTGACGTGACACAGGCATCTGACCAGGAGGAGGTGAGGTGTTTGGACATATAATGGAGGTCCCAGGGCAAACCCAAGACACACTGAAGAGATTGCATAATCACTAAAGCTCTAAGAAGAAATAATTTTTCCAATTACTATTATTATCGCTACCAAGGTAGGGTATATTTTTGGTAGCGTCTGCATGTGTGCGTGCCGGTCATTCTGTCTGTAAATGCAAAAGCTCAAAAAGTTTTGAAATGTTTCTTATAAAACTTTGTTGGGTTGTTGAATGGGGTCATCTGGCTTACATCCACCAAGGTCTTCAAGGTCAACTCAACGACTGATTGGTCTAAAATTGACAAAAAGCCTTATAACTCAGAAACTATGATTCTTACAAGTGCGGTATGTATTGTAAGCATATAGAAAATACTGTATAAAGATTTAAAATATCATGTCACATCTGACCTCTTCTTCAACGTCAAATAGATTGATCTGAAGGTCAAAGTGATATTAATGCACCATAGAGCTATTTAAAACTATGTTTCCCATTGTTTGTACAACATATCGGGATTCTAAATATTAGGTTACTTTGGATCTCTGATCTCTTCTTCAAGGTCAGGTAAGGTCAAAGTTTCATTAGGCCAAACTTTCATGAAATGCATTTTGTCTTTACTTTTACTCTGACTTTTTGTTACATACATATACAATATTCCTGAATACATTTATTTATTTATTTAGTTATGGAACACAAAATAAACTTGTGGTCATTTTTTTCACTTGATATTTATTAGTAAGCATTTAATCAAATTTCACTAATCAGTGAAATGAATGCTACACATGCACTATATCCACACAACCAAAAAAAAATCAAAAAATAGTTATACTCAAAAATTATGTCAAGTATATTAAAATGGATAATGTATGTTAAATATACTGGTAGAATAAAGGTTTATTACCCGAACATTATTTATCCAGCAATCTTTACACTCCCACACATTCCTGCACTATTTGTTCAGTAACCCCGTAGACATTGTATGTTGTTTTGCACTGGCTGTGTAAAGTGCAAACCCTACAGTATACCTGTTTGCTTATCATCCTCCAGCTATATTGGTTGTTTGCTAGTGCCATCTAATATGACCCAAGTTATTTCAAAACATAAGTACAATTTGCAAAACTTTTCTTTTTTTTTTAAGAACAATCTGTTCATTTTTTCTTCATAACTCATTGCCCATATAAATTGAAAAAAAAAGACATAAATAAGATAAAGCCAATAAAGAAGATTCACATTCAACAAAGTCTAGTCATATAGTTGTTGCCTGTGTAAATCAAATGCTGCCAAAACAGTAGCACACAAAAAAAGAAAAAAACATGTCCATATTTTGCTCATTTCTCCTCTGGTTCTGTAGGTTCACTATATATTTTGTAGATCGACACAGCACTCCCTTTCAATCTGCTGGTATACCTCTGCTAACAAGATATTTTAGCACAGTTAGAGCAGCTCCTGCTAAGCACGGAGCTGCAGCTGCTTACATTCAATATGCAGTGACTTGGAAAACATGGCAAACTCACCAGATATCAAGCCCTGGTCTCCATTACAGGTTCCACATCAGCATCGTGATCAGCTAACAGTCAGAGACTCAGGGCTGAGGCAGGCAACTCCCACAGGAAAACACCACTAGGGAACAAGGAACATGCTTTAGCATTTTGTTAAAATTAGGACATAATACAGTCGTAGGTGAGCTAGAAAGCTTCAGTAAAAAGCCTGCCAGAAGATTGGTTGTTTTAACATATTTTGGGATGTTTATCGTGTACTTCAAGACAATATTCTAGTGAAGGAGGCAACAGTTCTCAACACACTAGAGAGGCAGTCATACATTCATAATCTCATTGACTGAGCTTGCTCCTTTTTCCACTTGGCAGCTTTGGGTGCGATATGAACGCTGATCTGATTATGAAACAACAGGAAAGAAACATAAACAGCAGGAAAAGGCACCAGAAAAACAGACTTGGAGATACCATGACTACGAATGTGTGTCCCGTCATTAATATTTCACTGCATCATTGTAGCTCAAGGAGAACAAAGTATAAAGGGGAGCATAATGAAAAATTTATCCTATTTTGACACAGCTTTGGAATTTATCTGTACTAAACAAAGAACACGCTCATGATGAAAAAAATAAATAAATAAGGTGATTAATGCCTCCAAAGAATTACTGCATGCTTGAACGCTAGGTTATTGCCGTGCTCTGCAATATCTGATGAGGATGCATGGGGTTTTAGAACTCACTTAAGAAGCTATTTTTACTGAAGCAGTCACTTTTTTTCCACACTGGAGAGAGATGAATACCAAGGTCACAGGCCTTCAGTTTCTCACTTGTCCCAAAAATTCAAAACAAGCTACGTGACATGTCACAGCTCTGCTCGCAGTACAGCAGCACGCAATCCAAGAGAGATCGCCATATCGCTCGCATTTGTCTGCAGCGAGCCTTCATGCATGAAAATACAGAATTCTCCACTCAGGTTTTTCTTCCAGCTTTACTGTACGTCAATTTGTATTCAGACGGGGACTTTAGACTTGTCACCTTCAGCTATTCATCCAGCCAATGAAGTATTTATGACGCAAGCTTTTGCTTTTTGATACGTCATTTCAATCCTCTTCCAATTCCAGTTCATCTAAGGCTGGAGTCAGTACTGTCATGTCAGAGTTTAGGAGGTGACGGAGAGAAATAAAGTAAGAGCGTAGTCATCACACATTTCATGGTCTATCACGCCAAGCGTATTAACGGCTTCTAGTTGTGTGAAGGGCGGTAACGCAGCCCGCGCCTCCCCCTCCTGACAGCCAGTGTGTCAGAGAGTAATGTCACTGCAGTGACTGCGAGAAACCAACGGGATTCGTACGAATTTGCTTCAAAAATGAACTTTTACCAATGATTTTTCAATTTTATCTTCATTTCCAAGTATATCATCACCTGGCCCAGAATGAGAAGTCTAGTGTTGGGACACGTCAACCTCGCATTAATCTCCAACATGGTTCATCTTCACTGTATCATACACGCCACTCCTTTGATTCATTTTCCCATCACAGCCACAACACTTCACATCTCTATTCCTCTTTCTTTTTTTGTCCCCAATCCTTTATCTGGAGTAAAGAGAGTGATAGGCAACT
This sequence comes from Bujurquina vittata, assembly GCA_015106715.1. Classification (NCBI taxonomy): domain Eukaryota; kingdom Metazoa; phylum Chordata; class Actinopteri; order Cichliformes; family Cichlidae; genus Bujurquina; species Bujurquina vittata. The sequence goes on along the minus strand of VUQK01018427.1, from coordinate 23,555 downwards.
TTGGCCAATGGGCATTCTCCGTGAAGTCATTATCCATCACTGTGATTCCTTACTATCTGTGAAAGACAAAGACAGTTGTTAGGGAGACTGTCACGCTCCTGTGCTGCCAGCTTTATTACTTAGAATACTCAATATGACAACAGGAGTGACTAAAACATCCCTTTTTACCTCTTTGGAGTTATACTGTGCCACTCACTCACACAGAGATGACCTGATGTGAGTGACATCAGAAAGCAACCAAAGAACCCAAAAGGGCAGTCAGGGCAGGAATGAGGGGAGGAAAAAACTTCTGTTTTTGCAAAAGCAACATTTATCCTGAAATAACAATTTAAAAGGAGCAGGCCTAATATGTACTGACTTGGAAACATTAATAAATATCAATAAGCTCAGTTCGAGAATCTCACAGGCAGGGTAGTAATATTTTATCAAAGTATAAACATGTAGTATTTGGATCAAAATTTCAGCTAAATCATTTTCTTGGAGATTTCCTTGGGAAACTTTGCCTACAGCATTCAGGAAAGCAGATCAAAGCAACACAGATTTTTTAAAAATGATTTTAAGATTGAAATAAAACAGAATTGTTATTTCTTCCTCTTTTCATTATATATTTACAAGTCAGTGTCAAAATCACATCTCTCCTGGCTTAGGAATAATGTTTTCTTTTCTCCTTTCTTAGACACCTGCTCTGCAAAAGCAACAAAAAGAAACCTCTGCAAAAAGCTGCAGGCATCTCCTTCCCTCAGATCCTCCTGACCATCCAGGGAGACAAAAACAAGCCTTACAGCTTCAATCAATTATGCATTTGAGTGAATGCATTCATACTGGAGCTATTCACCTTTCCTTTTGCTCCATTCCCTAGATATAAACTGAAGTGATGACAATTTCAGAGCTCGCTGGCAGGTAAGCAGGGACCCACAGCAATTAATAGACCATAGCCGTACAAGGAATGAATTCCACCATAGGCTTGAAAGGAGTGGGTTTTTTGTTGTTTTTTTTTGTGTGTGTGCATTTAATATAGACTTTAATTATTTCTAAATTGCCTGACTGGAGTAAAGGTGCTGGTTAGAATTTAATTGTTCACCTCCTTTCACTAACTGCAGCAATCACAGTGCCGAAGAAAAAGACAGGCAATACAGCAGCTGTGGCTTTAACATGCTTATTAAAGGACATTCTCAATGTCATCATGACTCAGCAGTGCACCGACAAAGCCACTTGTGCAGGAAACAACAATACTGTTTGGAGGTGTAGAGTAGCCTCATAGCTGTCATAACTGTGAGGTCAAACTCATCCTCAGCAGATCCATGAAACTGAATCCCATAAGACCATTTCCCTCTTCCCCTGACTTTACAGTCATTTACTCCTCATCGTGTCAGCGCTTTGATTAATGACTTGATTTACGCGCAGGATTGTGTACACTATATGGCAAGGTATCAATCACAGCGCTATATGTATTCATGGATTTTCAACAGCTGTTTTGCTGCAGTCAAAGTCTAATTACATCTAACTAATAGGTGTGCACGAACAGGAATGCCCTGAAACTGAGCATATTGAACATGTGTCACTATGCGTAGACTTAATGTGTTTAAATACATCAAATATATTCTGTTTATTCACTAGGAGCAAAATACTCAGAGACATTTAGGGAAGAAACCACAAAAGTGAGGTGATTCCTAAGGATGAACACTTGTTTTTTTTATCACAGTCATGTCCGCTAATCTAAAACACCATCAGACTTTAATGAATGTTCTTGTCCCACTGGCCTGACTAAAACTGAGCTGAGCTCTTTACTTGAAATGAGACAAAATAGTTGCCAGGAAAATTGCTTTAAGGAGCAGTTTGATTGAATAATTAGCTTTTCATTAGCTTCTACAAACCTTTGCCATTAGAGGTCAAGAAAAGATGAATTGTGTGTATGTGTGTGCATTTCCCAGCCAATCAATACTCCTGAATCCAATTGATGTTGGAGGGCAAGGTTACCAAAGAAGGCCAGAAACTAAAAGTGCAGGTTAGGATGAAAATAAAATAAATAAAACCACATTCTTAGCAATAATTAAGGCTGGTTGTATTATGGTTAGACTCCATCAGACAAGGCTCATGGATCACATATGAAGGTCATAATGCAATAGCTGAAAATGGACAATGTTTTCAATGAGACTTCATCCTGTCCTGTCCACAGGTAAATACGCTACACTTATGTACATCACCTTTAACCTCAGCTTTGTTTTTTAAAGTGCTTTACAAAGTTATAGTGCTGCCATGCAAGGTGCTTACCTGCCACCAGGAACAACATGGAGTTCAATATCTTTCCCAAGGACACAACCCCTGCAATTAGCAGACAACCTGCTCCAGTGCCTGAGCCACTGATCCACCATAAGTTACAGGCCTGAACAAACTATCAGATTCTACTCATATTAGTGTTACAGCCTTAAATATGAACGCAGCTAGGGTTGTGACTGTGTATGGATGGGTGTAGCCCATGCAGTATTACTCATTTTGGATGCTCAGCATTAGTGTTTTGGCCATTGCAATGTTACTTCATTGGAGCTAGAAGTGACCATATTTATCAGCTAATGCTAGCAAGCTGCATCTATGAATTGTTAAGGTGCAAAGCACAAACACACATCATGTAACGGGTGAAAAACAGACTGATAAAATAGTAGAATTTCATTTATCAAAAGTGGAGAGCAAACTTCTAGGATTGTTGTACCACACAGCAAGCCATAACATTTTTCCGATAGCTCCAATAAAATGTTCCAAAATACACCAACACCACAAACATAAGGGAGAGGTCCAGTTCAGCGGCTAATTAGAGACCAGCAGACACCAATGCCTGTGACACCTGCCAATCAAAGCAACAACTCCCTACAGTAACTTCAGTATAGAGATGGCTTAGTTGTGTTAAAAAAAGCCCAACTCATCCCCAGTACAGTTACAGTTTTTCATACCAAGTTGTAAACATCCTTTTTAATGCTCTATAATTGATCTTTTTAACATGGAAATGTATAGAAACTGAAGTTTATGGCACCTGGTTTAATTTTTCAGCCCCGGAGGTTGGCAGTGAGTAATGATAATTTTCATCATTAATTAATCGGCTGAGCAATGTGCGTCAGGAAGCTGCTCGCAATTTCCCAGAGTCTAAGGTCACACCTTCAAATTGTAAGACGTAACAATTCAATTTTATTTAGATACCGTCAAATCTCACCTCAAGGCACTTTATATGTAAGGTAAAGAGAATAAAATAATACCAACAATCAGACAACCCCCTATGAGCAAAGGCTTGGCAACAGTGGGAAGGAAAAAGTCTGTCTTAACAGGAAGAACCAGGCTTAGGGAGGGGCAGACATCTGCTATGACCAGTTGGGGGTGAGGGGAGGGAGACAGGACAAAAGACATGCTGTGGAAGCGAGCCAGAGATTAATAATAAGTAACAATAAATGGAGAGCAGTGCATAAACGTAGGAAAAAAAAGACGTGATTAAAGAAGAAACACTCAGTGAATCATGGGAATCCCCAGCAATCTAGGCCTATTTACAGCAACACTACGGGAGGGTTCAGGGTCGTCTGATCCAGTTCTAACTATAAGCTTTAATCAAAAAGGAAAGTTTTATGTTAAATCTTAAAAGCAGAGAAAGTGTCTGTCTCCTGAATCCACACTGGACTTAGCATTAAAAAAAAGAAACATTTTTTTTATAGTCAAATCAGATTCATATGTATTATCTATTATCTTATATCTATTAACTGTTCCCCTTTAAGTTTAATCTCTTAACTCAAGGCTCTGTTGTCACAAATTCAACATCCTAAAATCTAAACAACAAAATAGGTCAACTGACTCCCAGAAAGACATAATACATGCGTGTTTACAGCTGCAACATATATGCCCCACCAGGGAGGCAATATAAAGACCTACAAATAAAGAGCAAGTATGTGGAAACGCGGATTTGCATTGTTGGCTTCATTCCTCGTCACTACTGCACTAGATGTAGGCCCCAAAACTACTTATAGTATTTGCTTTGATATTTATTTATGGTTTCTCTTTAACATTCAGTTTCCGTCCTGCGTGTCTTTAAATGTGGTTTTCTTCTGATCTGTTTGCCTTTCTTCCAGGTCTTCCTTGGAGCTTACTTCCCATTTTATTTTGAAGGTTTTTGCCTCATGTGGCTTCTGAGTTTTTACTTTCCACCTTTGTTTCTCTTGTTCTCATTGTTGTCTTGACTGAGTTCACCTGTGTCCCATTAGCCTCCTCCCAGTTGTGTATTTAGTCTCTGTCTCTTTCCGAAGTTTTTATCTGCACATCAAGTCTTTTGCCTTCTGCTCCCCGTTACTCCCTCCTGTTATCTACACTGCCCCCCCCCTTGTTCTCCTGGTTTGTTCTTTTGTTTAACACTTTCAAGCACATTCTAGATTTGAGACTTCCTTTTTAATTTTCTTCAGCACCTTTTTTTTTTTAATCATTCATTCATTACTTTTTCCATCTGCCTTCTTTCCCCTGTGGTGTCAGTACCTGGGTCCTTTAAAAATGTT
>VUQK01018427.1:0-15796 GCA_015106715.1 Bujurquina vittata | reverse complement strand
TCCTTCTGTTACACTTTTATTTCTTTTTTTTTTTTTTAGCATTCATCTTCCTGTGTTTTCTTGTCCTGTTTGTTGTCTACAACCTGAATTAACTTATCTTTAAAAAAAAAAAAACAGTATATAGTCAGAGAGCCAACTCATCTGGATTCACGGGCACTCAAACTTTAATTTGCAATGTCGTGTTATTACCTCACCCACTAATAGGTGGAGGGAGGTGATGTTTTGCGTTTGCCTGTTTGTCTGTTAGCAGGATAAATCAGAAAATTATAACCAGATTTTGATGAAAATGTCCGGAGCGGTTCGGGGTGGTGCAAGGAGCAATTGGTTAAATTTTGGTGGTGATCCGACTCATGATCTGGATGCAGCATTTTGTAAAAGGATTCTTTACCACTGTAAGACAGGGATGAGATTCACATATTTGCATCTTACCTTATAAGGATGGGTCAGAATCCTCTAAAAAGAATCATGGTGCAACATGACCATAAGTCCTGTCATTTAGCAAGGATTGTTCATGATTAAAGGAGGATTCTGCATCTAATGATCCAGAATGCTGAAAATCAGAGGATCAAAAAACTCTTGTGGAGTAAGAAATAAAGCCAGTGACATGCAACTAACACCAAAATATACAGTAGCTCAACCTGATGGAGTATGTCAACAATGGGTGGTATCTATTGACCTGTGACCTTCATCTTGAGGTTAAGGTCGCTGAGATTTTAAGCACATGCATCTATGGTATGAATTTAAAGATCTTAGGTGACATCGTTCTTGAGTTATTGTGTTCAGAAAGTTGAAAGTTGGCTGCCTGTGCGCCCGGTGGGGTGACAACAATACCCCCATCAGGCTTTTTAGGCTGAGGGTAAAAAAACATACAAATTTACATTTTCCATCACCCAAAGTTGAACTTTGTGATTGGTGTTAATTGCTGGATGTTTATATGCTCACCTCATATTATTAATGTAGTAAAGATTACCATACTAGCCTCACAGGGATGCTCTGATGTAATACAGTATATTGGATTAAACTAAAATCTACAGCCCACCCAGTACTACTGATGTTTCTATACAAGACCAATACTTTATTTTTTAATTTTACAAAACACCTTTTAATGCTATATAATACCATGGTTCATATTCACGATAATGTAGGTTATTTGTTAAGAAAACTCAGTGTTGAGTAAATAAAATCCAGCCTGACTTGCTCGATCCCTTTAAAATATATAAGCACAGACTCTTGATGAATTAGTGACACAAAACTTAAAATAAACTACTTCTTGGAGGATCTACAAAGTCTCACAGAACATTTTGGAAGAGGGAAAATCCTCCCTAGCTCCTTGAAACAATTACTGAGTCTAGTTACTGCCAGCCTCAAAACATCAAATTTTAATCATATCTGAAAGTATTAACTCAAAGTGAACGGCACCCCATGGCACCCCACCGCCTTCCATGATCTTGAACTCCAAAATCAAAGGAAGGAGTGCGCCAAAATAGTTTAACTGCTATTTTTATGTACTTCACTGTAAGCTTAAATTTTAAATCAACCCATTTATCAACAGTATTAACTGAGGGGAAGAAAATGCATTTTAAACTGAACTGTCTTTTAAAAATGACTCGTTCAGCCTTTCAAACATGAAGGAAATTCATATTTCCCCATCCTTCAACACAAGAACACCTTCTCATCTCTACATCTCTAATTTGATTTGAAACTAAATGAACTGAATTCAGTTACAACCTCATTATTTCATTTTGCTTTTCAGGATGTGGACTTTCACCAAGTGGTTTACATAATGACATCTTCCTAAAATAATGGTCTAAAAGTGAACACATGATGATTTGGGTAATAAATAAATAAATAAAAACGAAATCCAGACTGAAATATTAATTATGTGTGAATATCCTTCCACATGCTGCATGATTTTCTGGGGCTACAATAGTTGCTTTGCTTTTGATTCTATAAACTTGGGCACATTTCTTTCTGCATGTATTATTAATATACTTGAGAGATAATATTACAACAAAGTCTTCCGGATCCATCCAGCTCAGATGGATCGCTGTATTTCAGGATTCTCAGTGGCTCCTCTTGGTGCATTTCACAACTGTAAACATGTGTTTACTGCTGGCATGGCTGAGTCAGCCATCTATAATGGATATGGAGGCACACGGCATGGAACAAGTCGCTTCTAGGGCGATACTGAGACTCTATAACATGTTCAAATGGCCTCTCCAAATATGCTCAGCAATTCCATGTACTGTGTGAAAATGTCAGTCGCTCCCTACCTGGCTTTCACAGATTGTGACGGTAAAAAATATCTTTCTTAAACGGATGCCACTTTGGACATCTTCTCCACCTTCTTCTGCTGCAATCAGTCAGTATTTAATAGCTTGGACTAAATCCTCTTCAAAACTTCAAGATTTGCAGTATACCACTGATGACAATGCACCAGTTTTGTAATCAGTGGTACACAAGCAACAAATTTCTATTAGGAAAAAAGCTGTCGCCACAAGCTGCTGCTTTCTATGAATAATAATAAGCTGGAAGGTTTAAATTGGGTTTTAAGATGTTTTCCTTGAGCTGCCCTTGTTGCCGTTTGCTTGTGACTGCTCCGTTTGAGTCCTTTTTGATCTCGCTGAGGCGGTTGACACCACAGACCAGGTCATCCTGCTTGAAAGCCTTGAAAAGGTGTTAATGTTACAGTTACCGCTCTTCAAACAGTTCAGTCCGTAACATGCTGATAGATCATTCCCTGCTGCTCATCTCAACCCTACACATCTCCTGGTTGGCGTTTCCCGTGGATTGAATCAAACCCTTTTTATCATTTCCCATTAATCCATATTCAAGAGTGTTTGCAATATGGTGCTGACTATAATTTAATTATTTGGAGGAAATCTTCCACCAATATATAATAAAAGCCAATGCTGAATCCACTCGAACATAATTGCTCCATTAAATTGCTGCAAATGAAGAAATGTGAAATGACTCTAACCCCTGACAGTCTTCTATTTTTCAAGCCAAACTGATTTTGCACTTAGTACTTTACTGCAAGACACACTTACCTCTTGCCTCTGCATGGTATTAATACACATTATTTGCACATCATCTGCAAACAGGCATATCAATTTCCCCAGTAGAAAGACCCACCACTTCCAGCTTTTAAAATCCCTATTTAATAATAATACAGATGTCCATATCCAGTCTGTGATGATATTAGCAGGGTTAAATTCTCTGTCAAATCATACCTGCAGATGCATTCATATGATTGGCTGGCAGTGACCAAACGTTCGGCAAGCCAGTGAAAATGAATCTAAGATTGCTTAATTACACCCACTCAGCTCTCATTTATCTCAAGAAAAAACGTTGGGAGTTTCCATCAAGTACTTTTTTTTTCAAACCTATGTAAAATATTTTTCTGTGTTGCTTCCGCCACTAAAATTACTAATAAAATGTTGCCTTTTACAACCCAAAGAAAAAAAATATCCCAGCTTTTATTTAATCTCACTTCAGCCTGCATGACTTTCAACTCCAGCTGGAAATCTGCAGTCACGCTAAGAGCCAGGACCCTATTAACAATAATTTGGTGTTTTTATTGTAGAGCATCTTCAGATATGCCCTCATTTGTGACTTTTCCCCTAAAAGGCTCTATAACAATGAGACTTTATGCGTGTAAAATTAACCTCTAAAAAAACATTTTTTTTCACTCTGGTACTAAATAAATAATTTAACTTCTCACTTATCTTGACTTGCTTTGACCCCATTTGAAATTATTTCTGCCTTTTTACTTTTGCATATTAAGTTTTACGGATTCTGACTACTTAATTGACTTTAATTAATTCCCATAATGATTTGTAGTATTAATTATACTGTGTTAGGGGTTGTGCTCCAAAGCACTGACACACAAACAATGAAAGTGTAAATGGGATGGGATGGAGTGGGATTTTCCACTCATTACAGTGAACAAATGCAAACCATGATTTCATGTCTTTTTAAATGCTTTGTTTGGCCTAACATACGTATAAGAAGAATAAGAAATATTCAAGTTATAGACTGAAACTGTCAAATCTGTAATGCTAAAATAAAGGAATGCTTGACATTTTTTGATAATGTACTGATTAATAAAACTATTCTCAGTTTTATTCACATTCTATTATTCTTTTTTATTCATTTTTTATTGACATGCTTAAACCCTGATATACTGTGGTCTAAAGATCAGAAATTGGAAAAACCAAGTCAAATATTTCTTTTATAATGTAGTAAAATAATAATAATAATAATAATAATAATAATACCTTCGACTTATACAGCGCTTTTTCCTGTACTCAAAGAGGCTTTACAGTTTTGTGCACTATTCATTCACACCTCAATCATACTTGGTGGTGGTAAGCTACTAAAGTAGCCACAGCTGCCATGGGGCAGTCTGTTCGAAGCATGGCTGCCAATTTGTGCCCCTCCGACCACCACCCAACACCAACAGCACAACCGCATTCACACTTAGGCAATCATAAGACCTTAGCACTGATGTTCAGCTTTTTCTCCCTGTTTTGTGCCTGAAAAACAGTTTTAACTTGAATGAAATTGCAGAAAATTATGTGTTTTTGCAACAGGCTGCTAGCAAGAAAGTGCTTAGAGACACAATTTAAAATTTCTTTTTAAATTGGGTCTTTGCTAAGTTGTCTGTTATGTGTAGATGACGCTGGTTCATCCCTTGAGTTAGATGCCTTTTTATGCTTTAGTTGTAAACTGCGTCCCAAAAACGACTTCAATTGCTCTTATTTTGAAACTTTGTTTGAAATATATACACAGGACTATAGGTCTGGCTTCTATTAATATCTAATGCCTTGTGAGAGACCATTTTGTTGCTCATTTTCTTTTATTCTACTCTTCTACACAAGCTTTTCATGATCCACAGTTTGAAATCCTAATAATCCTTATACATCTTTTACTGGGTTTGGGTGCTTCTCTAGATTTGAACAAGTTGTTTTAGCTCCTCTCACTTAAAGGCCACCTTCCTTTAACCCAAACATCTTTCACAAAAATAACCTTTGAACAACAAGGTGGGTGGCTCTTGTCTCACTAGGATTACTTGTATATATACTAACCTCATTATTTGAATCATTAATTTGTTTAAATGAATATGTAAGTATATAGAAATAACAGAAAATAATAAAAGGCATTGTCTCCTTTAATGACACAGTACTAAAAGACTTGCTTCTCCATTCATTGGTTTAATGATTTCTTTCTTTTTTCCATATGTGCTCTGCTGTATAATAGTTGGCTGACAGAGAGATTTACACATAGATGATCCTCACAGAGCAGTGTGTGACTGTAAGGCAAAGGCCAGCAATCATCTCCCTCCACTGGGACAGCGTCAGAAAGTACTGCTTCACAATGACAATGAGTAAAATATGTACATGGTGCAGTGAACCATCTTGTACCTGCACGTCACCTGCTGTAATAGATTTCAAGGCTAATTGAAGTTAACAATTCTGGTTCTGGTGAAGCTTTAAAGCTTTGCTGTGCATATCTGATGAAAGGTCAGTTCACTCCAATTTATTTGCCAAAAGGAGAGGACACAGGGGAACAAGCAGAGGCTGGAAATGTAATCTGAGCTCCACCCTGAAACCTGGTTCTGCTCTGTAAACAACTTCACAACGAGCACGGGCGGCAGAGCATGACTAATGATCAACGACTGTGACAAGGAATCTCCGATCATTCCATAGAATCAAGTTTTGTGGGCAAATATTTGGTTAGGACTGACAATGCTGATTGGGGTCATTTCAGTTTCATCATACTTCCAAATGCTACTGCTATTGATATGAGATTGATTCTCTTGAGGTGGGGTGGGTGGGGTCTTCTTACAGAAATTCAGGGTGAGTATTTCTCATTTTGGATTCAAGAGAAAGAAAATTGCAGCCAGGCTGAATCAAAGTGGGAAAAGTGGTTAAAGGATTATTGATCGATTTATTTGGGCGAACATCTCCGTTAAAAGAGAATGGACTTCACCTCAATCCCCCCCCATGACTGCATGCACTCAGTGAACTATTAACTTGACAACCTACATTTAAAAACTGCAGGCCACAATGCAGTCTGCCGTTTCATTGGTATATACACTTGTAACTCTCTAGCGTAGACGTGAGCAACTAAATGACAAATACTGAGGCGCATTATGTCTGAAGTAGAAGGGCCGTTTAGTGTTTGTTTCATTAGAGATGCAATTCTTCAGACTCCGAGTTGCTATTATGTTGTAATTCTGGTAAAAATTCATGAATTCAAATGAGGACAATTTTGTATTTAAAATGAAATTTGTCACAGTATGAATGGCACTTCAGAGACCTTACTTATTCAGAGACCTTGAGCTTTGTAATCCATTGAAGATTTATGATTTATGATTTCAGTTTAAATGAAGTTGCAATCCCGCAGATTTCTTTCACGGTTGATTTTACTTGCTCTAGATACTGAGGTGCAAGTGTGGATTAATAATACAGCAAGACTGATTAGGCACAGAACTGACCGATTAAGGAAACATGGAGTCCCTGAAGTCCCTGCGCAAACAACTTGTTTATCATGTGCGCACATGTTATTTATTTTATAATTTACTAAGAAATCCTGTATCTCAAAAAAAAGAGTAAAAATTCTGACACCAAGACCAAACTCAGGATACAGACGTCGATAATATCATGCTGCAGTTTCATGGCGCGATTTCACAATACTCATGTGGAGCCGTTATTGCCCAGTGAAAGCTGTGATGTTTAAAGATTGTTCAGGCAACATGTAAACTGTAAATACATCCGAATAATTGAGTTTACTCTTCATTCATGATCCAATTATGATTTAACGCTGTGGTAAAGACATTTTTTCACATCCATCCCTGTGAATGAATAAACTTAGGCATGAACTGAAACTGTGGCCCCAAAATGGCGGTATGCACTGTATGTACACAGCTTTCCTAATAACATCAGATGCATTTAGACACCATAGATAAAATTCAGCCAATCAAGTTTTATTTTCCCCTCACAATGTAAAACCAATAAATCATTTGCTCCACATACTGAAAACCAATTATTCCAGCTAGTGGCTAGAAAAAAACTGTTTGGATTAAAATGAACACCGAGGTTTTACAAACAAAACATTAAAAAAAAAAAAAAACCCTACAAGAGTTAATGATTTCGGTTTCCACTCACCATTATTATGCCATTTTGTGCCCAACAAATTGACTCGACAACTTGATTATTTGAATTATCAAGAGCCAGTGTGAGACTTCTGATGTTGTGCCTCAAATCTGCTGCAGCCACTCTTCCATTTCAGGGGACACAGCTCATAATGCTCCTGTTTACCACTGGGGCCACTTTAAACTTTACCTTTCACAACTAGTCCAGTTGTTCCTTCAATCCCTGGTACCTTTCTGGTAGCTTTCACTTTCTCCTTCTTTCCAATTTTGCTGTTGACTGCCACATCTACCTTCCACTCTTTGTCAACTATCACTATGTCTGGTTAGTTGGCCAACAGTTGCCTGTCTGTCTGGAACTTGAAGTTCCATGGGACCTTAACCCTGTTGTTCTCAAACCACCTTAACAGGTGTCTTCCACTGGAGCGTGGGGACTAATCCATGTGAGGCACAGCTGTTCATGTGCAAGTTCAAGACACTCGGTCATGCTTTTCAGTGTACGCTATCCCAGCTTGCAGGACTGCCCATTTGCACATTTGTACAGCCTACAACTTGGGTCCAGTCAGTTGTAGAAGACTCCTGCCTCTATGGTGTTGCGTAGGGCCTGCTCTTGTGCTCTGGGGATGGATAGGTTCATGCCAGATGTTGGGGAACCAGAGAGAATAAGATATAAACTGCCGTCTCCTGTATTAAAGTGCAATGTTTTGTTGATAGGTCCATGCACCCATTAAAATCTCCCTATGCAAACTGTCACTCTATTATAACATCACCTCAATCTCTCCCATTGCTCCCATTATAATTACTACAGCCTCTGGAGAGATTTGTAGCTTGAACGTAAACATATGTCTATTGAGTCACTCGCTGAAATGAGTGATGCCGTCTTTCTTCAAGAGAAGACAGCCTGGACGGATTACATGCATGCATTGTTTTCCTGTGAATCATTTGTGCGTGTGAAGACAATCTGTATCCAGCATGGGAATAGCAAACTCTACTACTAATAATAAAAATTACTATGCAGAGAGTAATTACTGTATGGAAGGAGAATAAATGATTACTACTGGGGGGGGAATGGAGTCTGATTGTATATCTTAACACTAGAACACTAACGTCAGGTGATTTTCACCGACGAGATTGCAGTCGCGTGATTTTCATTGTGTTGCTGCTGTCTGAGTTGCGTGCAGAATTCACACAGTCAAAATGATTTATTTTATGGGGGTCATTTTTCCCCTCTCAAAAAATTGCTGTTTTTTTATTTATCTCTCCCACAGTTGTCAGGGATGCAGGGAGACTGTGCCTTCGCTGGACAGGGCTCACATGTCCCAGGAATGGATGTACTGAAAAACAAGTTCCTGGTTCAATTATTTATTTATTTTTTCAGGAGTTTTTTTCATTAATGATTTCTTAATTTTTCAATAATTTTAGAGCCTTTTTATAGGGAGCCCCCATGATTTTTTTTTCATTTTTTGAGTTCCTGTATAGGGGAAAATAAAAGAAGAGCTCTCCATTTTTTCCACTTATTGCTGTACTTTAATATATTTTGATGGGAAGTCATAGTGTTACAAAACGGCACATTAGTGTTCTAGGGTTAACTAAAGTATCAAAATATGTCACAAGTGTCACAAAGTCTGCAGAATAAGCTTGCTTTTTTCTTTTTATTGCCTGATTGTCTGATAGACCATTTCCCACTGTCGTGAACATGCATCTGCGGAAAGTGAGAGAGCCCTCAAACGTCAAAGACAGCTAGTCGTGGAGATGTGAGCGTTAAAACCCAAAGAAATGCTTCACAGAGAGAGCATTCAACCATCCTCCCTCTTCCTGGCAGTCACTACAGCAAACCTCACATCAGCATGAATGAAGGAACAGCAGTGAAGAAAAATGACATGCTGAGCTTTCTGGAAGGAGATGTCCTTCATGGGCTACAATACAGCAAATGGTGTTATTATCTATGACCACTGCATTCTGTTATTCCTCTCTCATCCCCTTCCCATTTGCTAACACTGTGATGAAGAAGGAACTATACTTCACCTTGTTATTTACATGTAGCTGTAATAATCCTATGTGCCCCTTCCTCTTCACATTCTTTTTGATATTCTACAATATTTACGATTAGGGGCTTAGCAGTGCATACACGGTACAGGGAGAGAGTAATGAATAAATTAAGCATTAGAGTGAAGGAGCAGATCTACTCAGAGGTCACATGTATTTTGCTGCCATTTTAAAAACGGGCAGATCGCCGAGGAATACGGCAGAAGAATACGTCCAGTCAGACGCAAGTGAGCAGCTGTAAATGGGCGGCTGTCAGGGAGCACCTGAATAATTTATAGCTCCTCTTGTGCTGCACAAACAGAGGCGGCTTATTTCAAACAAAGAGGAACATGATGTCTGTTATGAATTTCTGTTATGCTTTGTCTCGCCCCATCAGGTTTGTACTCCGCATTTTCATCTGCATTAGATTTTCTTTTATTGGATCTATCAAACTGCTGACATGCACCTGTAATTGATGCAGCTGGACATGCTTACGAAGCAAAAAAAAAAAAAAAATCTCGGTCAGGGTTTGGGTCGGAGAGCAAGAAAGCCACATGTCAGGGTGCTCTTAATCTTTGATTCAATCTATGTCTCATTTTCCTGAAGCCTGAGACGTCTGTCTCCGGAGATGCCAGGTCTCACTGACACAATTCTCCTGAGAAACTCACAGCATGAACCGTTAAACATGGCGCTCTTGTAAGATATCATACTGAGAGGCTGATTGCCATTTCTTACCAACTCCACCAGCACAGGTTAACACATTTATTATCTCTTCTCTATTCGCTGACAAATGTTTAAAAAGTCAAACAATTGAGATATTTGCACAGTTAAAAGTCCTAAAGAATCTCTTTTTTCCACAGTTTGGACCGCATATACCAACATATTGTATTTCTCTGTGGTTCTGATCTTAATCCAAGATCCCTGAACCCAAGTTCTCTCACTGGCAGCAAGCTCAAGTCTGACTCATTAGACAGTAAAGCGGCATACTGAAAGTAAGAGATAGCAATTATAAACAGCATTATTCAAACAACAGCCTGAAAACTAAAACTGCTTTTTTGTGTTATTGCTATAACTACTGTTGTGACTGTAATGTCACTCACAAACTGCTATAATTCCTAAGTGCTTTGTGATGTTAAGTCTTGACTCACTGGATGTGTATGTGTGCATGTTTGTGTGTGTAAGTAATTTCTTTAGTTGTTTTGCTACCTTCAGATGCACCTTCCTGTATATGCTTTAACATTGTTTTGTCTTCTTCTTGTACGTTATCTTTGCTGCTTTCAAGGAACATCATCAGCCCGCCTAGACTGCAGGTGATAATGTCACGGGGAGCATCTTACCCATTTACATCATATCGATTTCAATTAAATGAGTGCTGTCCCTGATGAATGAATGAATGCAGAAAGAGAAAAAAAAAACAGACCTGTTATGGAGATTTGTCTTGTCTGTTTCAGAGCAAGTCACCCCCCCTTCCCTTTCCATTTCGCTACACTAAACTTTACTGCAAATACAACCAACATCGTCTTTGTCACGCACCATATGGCTTCACCATTATAGGGAATATCCCTCGCCAGAAGGTGCTCTCAATCTGTATTCCTGGTTTGTCCTTTACTGTCGAATTTTGTGACAAATGTTTTGTATTGTTTTGTGTAATTTCCAAAAACAACTGAAAGAGCACTACTTGTGCAAGGATGGGAAAGGTCAGCAGAAACAATGAACATCTTCGTAATTGATTTGCTAATTAGTTGCCAATTAAAGTGGCCACATTCCTAATCATGTAAAACGCTCTGTAGCAAAGAGATACTTACTCAGCATCTGCTCTAGATTTCCTGCTGGCACTTGCTGCTTCTTTTGAGGCTATTTTCGAAGGGGACATTTTAAAGGGGACATGTAGTGCCTATTTCTAGGTCTATGATTTTATTCTGGAGCCCTAACGGTGTATTTTTTGCATGATTTACAGTTCATAAGCTCCAGATATGTATTATGTTGCTCTCTTTTTTGAGCCCCTAAGGTCACTTTCTATCTGAAAAAGGTCCTGTCTCCTTCCTCTTCATGAGCTCACTCTGTTCTGATTGGCAGGCTAAGAAAAGATGGCAATGGCAAGCTCAGAAAACAAAAAATAGTAGCTGGACTTTCCCCCTTTTCTGACGACTCTTTACTCAACACATGACCATCTTATAAACATTCATATATATTTGAGCCAGAAAATGAGATGCCAACAATGCACTGGATAGAGATAGGATTGTAGGCAAAGAAGCACAAATTGCTGCTTTGGGCATGTGTCAACAATCACTGGATGGGCTGAAGCAGAGGGGAACCCGAGCAGGCTGGGCTGTTGCAGTATAACACAGACCTGACATTGTAAAACTATATAAATCTTGGAAATCACTTTATTAGCCTTACAAGTATTGGGTTGGACCTCAGAACTGCCTTAAGTCTGCATGGCATAGATTCAACAAGGTGCAGGAAACATTCCTCAGAGTATTTGGTCCATATTGACATGTTAGTACCGCACAGATGCTGCGGATTTGTTGGCTTTACACGCATGATGCGAATCTCCCATTCCACCACATCCCAAAGGTGCTCTACTGGATTGAGATCTGGCAACTGTGGGGGACATTCGAGTATCATTTATGCCAAGAAAATATCCCCCACACCATCAGACCACCACCTGCAGCCTGAATGTTTGATATAAGGCAGTATGACACCATGCTTTCATGTTGTTTACACTAAATTCAGACCCCATCAGCTGAACGTCGCAGCAGAATCCGACACTCCTTTCACCTTTCTTCTCTATTCTGATACTCAGTGTGAATCTCAGCAAGCCATTTTGACCATGTCTACACACTTAAAGGCTGCTTTGTAATTGGCTGATTAGATAAACTAAACATGTAGCATGCATTTTTTTTCTTATGTTTTGTTTTAGGAAGATGATTTCTAATATAATCAGTGATTAGTTACTTGATAAATATGGGTACTGTACATGTTTATATCTTTCTGGCAGCTAAAAGCATACATTTGCAAAGCATTTCCTACAAAATCGATACAGGCTACATAAATAGACATCGGTAGAAGTTTGAAAAGGTTTTAGTCACTAGAAGTATATATTCTTTTTTTAACTTACTATTTAATTTGAGATTTAGAAACAAACTATTATTATATCATTATTATGAGTCCATCCCTTGGCTTTTACATATCACTGGCAGTTCAAGGTGTTTTACAGGTGGGAGAACTCGCTAGAGTTCTTCTGTGGATTTAGGTTGTCTCTGTGTTTTTGTGTAATCTCAGACTCCATGTTGCTGACATTAGGGCACCGTGGGATCCGTACCATCTGCTGCAGGACTCCTTGTTCTTCTTGTCACTAAAGATAGCTCTTTATGACTTTGTTTGGTTCTGTGTTTTGGCTCTTTGTCATGTTGCACAATAAATCTGGGATGTTGAGACGTCTCCTTGATGGCGTTTCATGATGGATAAGAAACTAAACATCTCAAATGCCCGAAAACTTTTGCACAACAGAGTAAGAAGATAATCACTGTTGTAGCTCACTTTACACTACAAATCCGCTATACTGTATATTTCACTGAACATTGTTTCAAAGGTTCAGCTATCAGTAGCCTTGGATATTCCATTCTCAGTCTCTTTTTCAGTATGTTCAGGCATCTGGAAACTAGTGCCTGTCCTCACACTTGAGAGTTAACGTGTTGTCAGAGAGGTTTCTATATTTAGAGGCACCTCCCTGAGAGGTTGGCTAACTAAAGTTGAGGAAACACACACTTCAGTTGGAGGAGAATCAGTTGGGGCAAGCTCTCAACTCACAGAACTCAGTTGGAATTTTTAAGTCAGATATTCACTTGTCACATTAAAACAATCAGACTCGGGCTGAGAGGCTGAGAGCAGCTACTGATCCTTTGATAATACAGGCATGCAAGACAGTGAAAGAAAGCTTGCGTTTGAACACACACACACACACACACACACACAATATATATATATATATATATATATATATATATATATATATATATACACACACACAGACTATAAATAATTTAAACTGCATAATCATGTAATAAATAAACTATAAAAAGCTAAATAAAACCAAATGCAGTCTTTACATGTCATATTTGAAATGAAAAGAGAGATTTACTCAGTAGTTTTTTTTTTTTTCAAAGATCCAGGAGGATTACATCCCATTTGTGGCTTGTCTTTGGGATCAGACATCAATTTGCTTCTGTGTATGATAGCAAGTCTTGCTACACTGAATGTGTGGGCAGCGAATGAGAGGAATGTTTGCTCACCTCTCCATCATAATCTGTTGTTCATCAAAG
Organism: Bujurquina vittata; assembly: GCA_015106715.1. Taxonomy (NCBI): domain Eukaryota; kingdom Metazoa; phylum Chordata; class Actinopteri; order Cichliformes; family Cichlidae; genus Bujurquina; species Bujurquina vittata. Next base: position 2,290 of record VUQK01018427.1, on the reverse strand, counting down.
AGATCTATTTTCTGCCCCCTTTGTACCTTTTCACCGGACGGCAAACTCTGACAAAGTGCCTGGATCTGTGCTTTCTAATGATGATATATGAGAGTTATCCTGAGGATGTTGTCAGATCAGGGACTGTGCTGTGGGCGTAGACCTGTGGGGTGACATGAGGTACATTAAAGAAAAAAAAAAAGTTCTTTCTTTCTGTAATTCAAAAAGATTATCCAGTGATAGACTGCTACTCTCACTCAAAGAACCTTGAGGTCCTTTAACGCTGTTAAACAGACCTTAACATTGACTCTTATTAACCCTATTTTCTAATGTGTTTATCTATAAGTGAAACTAATACGACTTACAGTAAGTCATTTCCAGAGGACAGGATCTAAGCTGTTCAATAAGATACTAGCTCTGTCATAGGTTTTCATTTACTGATAGCAGTATATATACCTTTCTGTGATAAGAAGAACATGTGTTGTAGAAAACGTGCCAGAACCGAGGTTTTTGGTTGATTTTCCAACATTTCCGTGGCTGCAGAAATGAAGATCAGTTTACAAATCCTTAAATACGCACACTCTCCTTAAAATGGATTCCGCTGTGTGTGAAATCTCACTGTTGTTCAGCTCGTATTGCTTTGAGACAGTGCGTTTTACAACAGCCATTTCTCAAACTGACACGGAATAAAGAAGGGTCGCGGCCTCCTTCTGTTTAATTATAGCAACTTGAGAAAAGCAGCAGAAGCCATCAAAACAGCTATTTGCAAGGAGGGAGCCTAATTTCAAAATGAGGCTGAAAAATCTATATTTTGCTGTTCTGATTTTTGGCATGTTGAATGTGTTCTCATTTTACAAGGCATTAGACTCACGTCAGCATGTTTTTGCTTTTTTCTGCTGTATAACATGAGAAAAACACACAAACTGCAAAGAATTAAGTCTGAAATTTTGCACAGCTTAAAAAAAATTAAGTGCAAAAGTCTTGAGTCACCCCTTATTTTTTTTTCTTCATATTTTGCATCCAAGGAGCCAGATTGTTCTCCAGGCTTTCTGAAGGTCTTTCAATGCTTTCTTTAGTGATTGGCTGCTTTTTCACTCATTTCCAGTCTTGCCCTTGTACTTGACCAATTTCAAAAGACAGTTTTTTTTAGTTTGTTTGTTAAGCCACTTAACATAAATTAGCTCATAACAGAAAAGTACAGTCAGATTTTAATCCATGCAATACTATCTAGAAATTGTCTGATTGGCAATGGCTTTCATTGCTCAGTACGACAATGATCCAAACATGCTGCTATCAGTAATAAACTGACCCCTTCAGAGCCTGAACCTCAACATTACTGAAACACTGTGGGATCAGAGAATGGAATAAAAGGCAGCCAACATCCAAAGAAGAGCTTTGAACGTTCTTCAAGAAGCCTGGAGAGCTATTCCTGAAGAGTGCTTAAAGAAATGACAAGAAAGTTTGGCGAGGAGAGTTCAGACTGTGCTGAAAAATAAAGATGGTCATACGTTAGAACTGTACAGGCTCTGTGTTTGCCTTATATACAGTATTTCCTTCTATGTTTGACTAAATCATTGCACCTATTTCCCATTTTCCTAGCAAAAAGAAATGAGGAGCGGCTGAAGACTTTTGCACAGTACTGTACATAAATACCAAAACATCTATATTGTTGGTTTTAATCCATCATTTATAAATACCTTGCTTGGGGCTGGTTAATTATATAAAGTATTATGGAAATGATTTTATTCTTTATAGAAAACACTGTGTATTTTTTAACCTGAGGTAATGCTTATGAAGCGTTTGTCAAACTTAAGGGAAGGAGAACTGTTAAATAAGCATTTTAGCAGCATCCCAAAGTATCAGCACTAATTAAACTGCACAATGATTATTTATTTACACGCTTATTTCGTTTGCTGCGACCTTACATTTACACCTAATGTGTTCTCCCTTTATGTTTACTGCGTTCTTCACTGATAGTGTCCTTAAACTGTCTGCAAACAGTTGAGTATCAGTGATTGCAGGGTCACACAACTGGAGTTGTTTTGACTGCTGAATTGACAGTTTTTACGTATTTGATTCTGTATTTCACAAATGCATTTGTTTTGTTCTTTAAGGACTGAGCAGTAAGAAAGCTAACCAATATATCCGCCATCACAATCCCCACCAGCTTTAAACACATGCTTTTTTGTCTCCTTTTAGAATCTTCTTTGCATTCAGTTTTCCAGAACTAACGCGTTCTCACTCTATAGCTGTAGTTGCTTGGCTGTACTTCTTGAGAGACTATGCCACTGATGTTTAGGATTTTTATTTC
>VUQK01018426.1:0-10102 GCA_015106715.1 Bujurquina vittata | reverse complement strand
ACTTCTCATGGTGATTTTTTAAATTAATTTTTAAACATATTTTCAATATTGCATTAACCTTGGTGAATTTAAGGGGATTCGTCTGTTGAATATTATATCAGCATATTGGATAGAGTTTATTCAATATGTTCAGAACTTTCGATTTATAATTAAAATTGTGCAGTCCCATTACCTATGTTTCTGAAGTTTCTAGGGCCAAGCAGATTTACAAGTACAGAAGATAGCGACCTTTCTGACTTTAAGCCATGCCTGTAGCTCACCGACTGACTGACCTGCTGCTTCTTCATTTGCTTTTCCTACCAATGCACTTCAGTATGATTATACTTAGTTTGATTATGCATCAGCTGTGGGCAGATTCCTTGTATTAGAGTGGGTAGAATAAGTTCTAACTCTATCCAAGCTTCATGAACTTTTATTATTGCACAGGCAGAAAGCATATTTGCTGCACAGCATCATTGCATTTGCTGTTAACCCCTTTCATCACTAGATGGCCCTGCTGGGTTGTATTTGACCACATGAACGTCACAGCCATCTTTCATGAACAGTTTAAACTGCTGTACGCGACACATTGTCTCATAGTTTATTCTCCTTTCCTGGAACCCCCTGGACTCAGAAGTCCAAACCACTGATTCACAAATTCTGTCACATTTACAAACACAAAAAGCTCTCTGTGTTGTTTTTACCAGCCACCGACAGCAGCAGGAGAGCCAGCGGTGTGGAGGACGCTAACAGCAAAGGGTCAGCACTCAGCTTTTTATACCTGTGATGACATCAGTCTTTCTTTGTATATTTGCAAAATGTTTTATTTTTTAATCAAAAACTCCGATGATGATGCTTTCCGTCAATTGCTCTCCCGGTTCAGAAAGCCTTTGCTTCGCTTACAGAAACATATATTTAATTGAATTAATACCATTTCTCTTCTCCAAGCCTGAGGAGGTGAGAGTGAGAGCAGCGCTGTGACCGTATATGACGGCAGCAAGGATTCACGCAGCGTGACAAATCACAAATATTTGCTTTGATTTATCCTGTAAAATTGAACTAATAAGCAGCAGCTCAGTGACGTCTTTCCCAGCTAACAGGGGAGGAGGCACGCCGGCAAAAACACTAAAAGAACATACTCACAATGTAAAAGAAACTTTATTTACATGGTTCCTTTTACAACACCATGCCAAAAATCTACAATTTGTGTCACCTCTAAAGTCCAAAATTATACAAAGTTAATGCACGTATGAAACATGGAAGGTAAAATGAAACGTGTGCCAAAAGGCTACAGCTGGGATGAGGGTCTCAGCCAGAGCAGAATCCAAACAGAGGTGAGATCAGAAATCGTAGATCAAAACAATAACACAGAGTACGCTGTGAACAGACCGATACACAATTAGGCTTGGATGCACAAACCAAACAAAAATGATGGGAGGGCTGAGGAAACCGAGAACAGCTGCTTTACTGAACCAGGAGATGAAGGACACGAGCTGAGCAGCTGCTGTGACTCAGAACGTGGAGCCAAAGGTCTACGGAACCACCCCGACGCTAAAGTGCAGACCCACTAACTCAATAATATGAGGGACTGTCATATTAGATCTGAACTGCGCATCTCCGGACTACGAATCCTCACCTGTGTGCGCATCTAAGTGGTCCAACAAAGTGCGACTGGATCTAAAAGTCGTGCCACACGTTTCACAGGGATACAGCTCCTCACCAGTGTGCGTTTTCATGTGGACAGACAAGATGCTTTTCTGACGGAAACTCTTCCCGCACATTTTGCACGAATACGGCTTCTCGCCCGTGTGCGTTCTCATGTGCACAGACAGGATATTTTTTTGGCGGAAACTCTTCCCGCAGGCTTTGCAGGGATACGGCTTCTCGCCCGTGTGTGTTCTCTCGTGAATCGTCAAATCGCTTTTTTGAGTGAAACCTTTCCCGCACGTTCCGCATGAATACGGCTTCTCGCCTGTGTGAGTTCGCATGTGGACGGATAAAATTTTTTTCTGACGGAAACTTTTCCCACAGGCTTTGCAAGAATACGGCTTCTCGCCCGTGTGAGTTCTCATGTGCACCGACAGAGTGCCACTAAATCTGAAACTTTTCCCACATTCTTCACAAGTATGTGGCTTCTCGTCTGTGTGAGTTCTCACGTGCACCAACAGGTGACCCCTCTGAATAAAACCTTTCCCACATATTTCACAAGCATACGGCTTCTCACCTGTGTGAAGTCTCATGTGGCTCAACAAATGACTACTCTGAGTGAAACCCTTCCCACATGTTTCACAAGAATATGGCTTCTCGCCTGTGTGGGTTCGCATGTGGCCCAACAAATGAGCCCTTCGAGTGAAACTTTTTCCACACATTTGGCAAGAATACGGCTTCTCGCCCGAGTGGATTTTCTGATGTTCTTTTACATAAGAATTTTTCTTAAAGGCTTTTCCACAAACATTACATTTAAAAGGCTTTTTACTTGTGTCAGCGTCACACTGACTCTCTGCCACAGGAGAGCTGCAGGGAGCACCGTCGGAGAAAAGCTGCTGACCATTTGGTTCTGGTTCACTGTGGTCACTTTCCTCATAAGTAGTCACCAAGAAGCTATCAGTCTCCTCCTCCTTCAGTACGAGCTGCTCGTCCTCTTGACTGGTGCACACTTCTTCCTGTTCCTCCTTAATCTGCAGAGGCTTCAGCTCTTCCCGGTCCACACTGGAGTTCATCTTCTGGTCACAGAGCTGCTGGTCAGAGAGACACGAAAAAAAACTTTACTAAAGTTAGGACTGTGAAACACATTTGAGCAAATATAAAAATAAACCTGCAGTGTGTCTGCACTTAAACCTGAAGGGAGCTATGCTACACCCACGACTGCACCTCTGCCCAAACCTGCTGATGACACAAAAAGCAGTTGAGACGTGGAAAAACAGTGGGGTTAACTCAATGTTAAAGGGAGAACTTTTTAGAATCTGAGGGGTTTTCTCTAACTCCTGATCCACACTCCAGTTCAGTAGGTGGCGGTAATGCAGCTCTAAGCTGGGTTGCCAAACTGTCATTAAACCCACAAGAAAAAGAAGACGACGACTACAGAGAACTTTAATGCAGCTAATGCAGGTGAAACGCTCCACTTACATGGAGACACCTGAGCGCTGCAGAGTTTACACGAAGCATCTAAGAAACAAATTTGCTTTGAGGATTTTTTTTTTTAATAATCAAATTATTTGAGTTACTCAAGGAATCGTTGCAGCCCTAGTCTGATAGCAGAAAGAGATAACACCAAAGTAGCACTGCAGAGGAAACAGTTCAGTTCTGCTCTGGAAAAATCCCAGAATGTGGGACTCCTGAATAATCCAGCCTTTGCACCGAGGACACATCTGCTTGTCAGCATAAACAGGGGAACGTGCTGCAGTGAAGAGAGGCTTTCACTTCTCACTTCATCATCTGCACACAGTGGTGGTGGCTTCAAAATGTGACGTCAGGGGCCACGTTTGCCTAATATATACAGTCTGCCAGCTGTTCGCCTTGTGGCGACGGTTTGTTGTGAATTGGCGCTGTATAATTAAAACTGATTTGTTCGGCTCCAGTGTCCTGTACACTCTGTTATCGCGATACTTTACCAAGAGACTGTGCCAGAAGTTTGTTTATTGATCAGCTGATATCTGATCACGTGACTGAACTGCTGGCGACCTTCCGGAGGATCCAAACCCGCAGAGCTCCGATCAGGATCCTCCAGGAGTCCCACTCATGTGTGCGTTCATGGAGCCCCTCAGAGAGACTCACCTGTCCTGTGCAGCTTGATTTGGGGCTTCCAGGTGATCTCCAGCAGTCTGCGCTGACGGTCGATCTCTTCCTCGTACTGGACGATCGTCTTTTCAAACTCTGTGAATATTTCTTCAGCAGCAGCAGTTAGTCGCTCGCTGATAAACTCTCTCAGATACTGAACTGAAGGCATTGTTACTGCAGAAGCTCACACATTCAGCGGAGACGCAAACAAACGCTCCTGGAAAAGTCCACGTTGGAGCAACCATACTGCCGCCTTTTCATTGTTTACTTCCACCGGATGTACCGGCGCTGTGAAGTTCCGGGAGAGGCGGATGGTTAACTTTTCGTTCCGTCCTTCTTTCTTTCCGAGATGTATTTAAATATGCACGGAAAAACAGAGCCATAAATAGATGAAAAGTAAGCATATACGTGTAATAAATAATAAAGTAAAGCATGAATAAAGGGAAAAGGCTCTGGGTGTGCTGAGTTTCATTTAGGTTTTTTATCCATAACTAAGCATTTCCATTCTGCTATCAATCATTCATGTAATAAGTTCCAATCAGCAAATCTGTGTGACGGCATAGAGACTAATATAATATTAATAACTCATAACAAAGCTTTACAGAGTTTTATTGGATGATGTGCATCAGACATTGATATATATATATATATATATCAGGATCAGTATGTATCAGTGATTAATAAACAAATAAACAAATAAAAGGTAAAAGAGCAACATTTAACACTGTAATTTTGAGATGCATCAATAACGATAATAATAATAATAATAATAATAATAATAATAATAATAATAATAATAACCACAGACTGTAAATCAGTAGAGCTCCACTTTAAGCCTTTATTTCAAACCCTCCACCACTGTGTGAGATTTACCAGCACTTCACTAATTAAAATAAAAGACTTCACCTTTTTATGAGCATAAAATGTCCAGCAGTCATATTAGTTTGTTTTTATCACTAGAAGAAACAGAATCAACAAATCAAAGTAAAACATAAGATCCTTTCAGCCAGCCCTATCTTTACCTGATTAGCACATCAGTAATTAATAATTATCACATATTCTGCATCATTTTAAAGAATAAAAGCAGTCCTTTCAGTATCAATTGAGCTCATATTTTTTTCTTAAAACTTTTGTTTTGTTTTCAGCATTTTCAGAGCAATTTCTGAATTTCTGGACAGGAATTACAGAAGCGGTTCCTTGCTGTGGTTTGGCATAGCTCAAAAATGTTAAAAATCCAGCTCAATACTGAGGGACAGAGATGGGAAAGAAAAGTTTAATCAGAAATAAATTCCCAAGTTGAAGCTTTAAGTCCTGTCCAGCAGCTGGACCAACTTTGCAGATCCTGAACAAACCCAAAGTCCAACATGGAGGGGCTCAGTGAAGGTGGTCTCCACTCTGTGAAGTAGAGTCATAGAGTCAGAGACAGAGACAGAGAAGAAGCAGAGGACACCTGCGCTGTGATCCACATACACTCCGATTTTGCCCGACTGAGGGACTGAAACGAAGGTGCTGTTGTTGCCATGTTTGAATTCATTATTGTGACACCATAATGCCCAGGACTTGCCGTTGAATCCGAATCCACTTTCACTTCCTGTTCTGCTGATGCTCTTGTAGGCGACTGCGACTGAAACAAATTTGTTCCACTTCACCTCCCAGTAACACCGTCCAGTCAGAGCCTCTCTGCTCAGGACCTGAAGGCTGTCGCAGAATCTCTCTGGATGATCAGGATACAACTGTTCTTTTTTCATGCATGTGACCTTCCTGTTTCCCTCAGACACCGACAACCATTTGCTCATCGTGTTTGGATCCATCGTGATTTGAAGTAAATAATGTAAGAAATCACCTCTGGTCTTGGGATCTGCTGGTGGTGCAAAAGATACTGGCTGTTGTGGCACTAAACTCTTGGGCTCCTCTGGGGACAATGAAGATGGTGACAGAGGTTGCGTGAAGAATTTCAAGAAACTCTTGGGCTCTGCTGGTGGCACAAAACGTGTTTTTTTAATCGAGTTCTTGTGCTGTGCTGTTGGCACAAAACTTGCTGCTGCTGGTGGTTGTTGATAGGCTGCAGGTGTGGGCTCTTCTTGGGGTCTAAAAGATGGTTGTTGTTGTGGTGGTGGTGGGACCACACGTGGTTGTTGATATGCAGGTGTGGGCCCTTCTTGTAGTCTGAAAGATGGTTGTTGTTGTGGTGGTGGTGGGACCACACGTAGTTGTTGATAGGCTGCAGGTGTGGGCCCTTCTTGTGGTCTGAAAGATGGTTGTTGCGGTTGTAGCTCTTCTTCAGTCAGTGAGATCTTGTTCCAGTCCTGATTCAGAAGGTCTTGCAGTTTCTCTTTGAGTTGTGACACCGCTGCCGTCACCTCCTTAAAGCTCAGTGGATGGACATCGATGCTGGAGTGCGTAGATTGCCTGAGTGCTGGCAGTGTGTAGAAAGTGAGGAGAAACTGGTTGTGATCCTCTGTGTATGAAAGCTGCTTCAGCTCATAGTCTTGCTTCCTCAGCTCAGAGATCTCGTGCTGCAGCTTCTCGTCTAGCTCTTTGACCCGCTGCACTTCAGTTTCCTCCTGGGATCTGATCTGCTGCTGCACTTCGGAGCTTCGGCTCTCAATGAGTTGCACCAGCTGGCTGAACATCATCTGGCAATTCCTTGCTGCTTCATCTGCAGAGCCACTGATGACCCCCATCTGCTGCTGAAGCACTGTGAGGTCTTTCTCTAAGTCCTGGATTCTCTGCTGGATGTTTTGCCGGCACGAATCAAGCTCGTTCTGCCTCTCAGCCCTCTCTGCTGCGACTGAGACAATATCATGGCCTTTGTGTTCGTTCATAGAGCAGATGTAGCAGATACATTGCTTATCACTGCGACAGAAAACTTCCTTCACTTTACTATGAAGAGAGCAGATGTTTTCCTGGAGGTTTGCTGAGGCTTTAACCAGCTTGTGGCTTTGAAAGGCCTGGGAATCATAGTGAGGCTGCAGATGGATATCACAGTAAGAGGCCAGACACTGCAGACAGGACTTGGTAGCTTTCTGCTTCCTCCCAGTGCAGAAATCACAGGGCACATCTCCAGGTCCAGCATAGGTGTGATGATCAGGAGGAGCAGCTTGGAGCTCAGTTTTCTTCAGCTCCTCCACTAACTCTGCTAACATGGTGTTTTTTCCCAAGACTGGCCGTGGTATGAATGTTTGTCTGCACTGAGGACAAGTGTGAACTCCCTTTTGATCCTCTCCATCCCAATGGTTTTTAATGCAGATTGTGCAGTAGCTGTGCCCGCAGGGAAGAGTCACTGGATCCTTCAGAAGTTCCAGACAGATTGAGCAGCACAACTTCTCTTCGTCCAGTTGAGGCATTTTCTTCTGATTCTTTTCCTCACCGCAGGTAAAAGCTGAGCTCCGATCTAAATGAAAACTCGACTCGTTGGCTCCTGTTTTTCACTGTCAGCTGGCAGGTCTGGGAAAGACGACAGCAGCAGCAGGAAATGTGTGGAGAGAAACAAACTGCTGTGTTTAAGAGCAGACAGCTGAAAGAGGAGTAATCAGGTTTAACTTCATTCCAGATATCAATGATAACATAGAGCTCACGTGTCACAAGACTGTCCTCCTTCCCTTCCAGTTGCACTGGCTGCAGCTCCTTCCAACCATCAGGAGGGGCCAGAGGTCATTAAAGGTGTTCTGACCCATTCAAAAGAGCCCACAGTACGCTTCCCATTGTGAGCTTTGGCTATAAGACCTGAAACACAGCTTTGCCTAAACTGCCAGGCATGCAGAGGCTCTTGACCTCCAAAGACATTAGAGTTCAAATACCAGTAACTCAGTTAATGTAAAGAGTTTTTGCCCTAAATTGGACCAAACTGACAAGCTGAGAGACCTTAATGAAGCATACAGAAAAAAAGATGTCTTCCAGACAGGCCGAGGGGGGTAATATGTTAATCAGTGATCAGAGTGTGCAACCTGCAGCATGTGGTAATGTAGATGACAAAGAAAAGACCAAGAAACAGCATGGGGTCTGTGATGGCTTAGCTGAGAAATGTGCCATACACAGAAACGGAGACTTCTTGACTGGTGCTTTGATTTGTGGCTCAACTGTACATCTGCACCTAAAGGTCAAAGGGCACCCTCTAAGGATGCCAATGTTCATATTTTGGAAGGAAAGGCAGATGGTTGAAAGAGGAGCTAACGACCATCACTGAACACAACCAGCTGTCAGCCACTTACAATGAAGTCCTGAGCTCCCTTCCCAGGCACCTCAACCCCCACTCACAGCTTACTGTACTTCAAGTGAGTTCAATTAGTCACATGATAGACTGGGACCCACACCTTGGGTGATATGATACAGATGATCAATAGCTGTTAAAGACCTCCAATTAAGACACCCCCAATTTTAATTTAGAACTGAAGAAGCCTCTTGGAGGAGAGGTGAAAGCTCAATAAAGTCCAGTCACCTTTTTCACACTCTTGAGCTGACCATGACCTGGATGACTGAGAACCTATGCTGACATACAGAACATTAACTGCAGAGCTTGCACGCTGTTTCATGAAGGGCTATCTTTTTCAAACCTTTGTATTATTGAGGAATCTTTAGAATATTTGCTTCAACTTGTCTGAAAGTAAAGTGCAGTTTCATTTTTCTGCTGTTTGCATGCACACAGAAAGCTGGAACAATGCAGAGGGGGAGGGGGAATGCTTATCAGGTTTAACTTCATTCCATAAAGTCACAGAGTGATAATCCTCTACTAACAACCAGGGTGTTCAAACTCTCCAAAGGCTCCACATAAACAGAAAGTCAAAAAAGCAACTGAGGAAGGGTGTTAGAGCATTCAGACTCTTTGCAGTGGCTCAGACATGAAGTCTTCAGGAATATCAGGAAAAATTTTTATGTGTTCAATTTGTATGCCATATGTCAGAACAAGATCCAGAGTATGGTTAAAGTTGTGGGTGGGTTCATTTATATTTTGAGAGAAGCCAACTGAATCTAATAATAGATTAAAAGCAGTGTTGTCATTTTCAGCATCTACATGGATGTTAAAATCCATCCATTCACTTCCGCTTTTCAGGGTTGGAGGGGGGCTGGAGCCTATCCCAGCTGACATAGGGCAAGAGGTAGGGTACACCCTGTACAGGTTGCCAGTCTGTCACAGGGCCAACACAGGGACAGACAACCATTCACATTCATGCTCTCATTCACACCTATGGGCAATTTAGATTGACCAATTAACCTGACCCCAGTCAGTGCATGTCTTTGGACTGTGGGAGGAAACTGGAGTACCTGGAGAAACCCCACACAGACATGGGGAAAACATGCAAATTCCACCCAAAGAGAAAGAGGGAGGCCAAGGTGGAATCGAACCCAGGTCTTCCAGATGGTATTCTAACTGTGAGGCAGCAGTGCTAGCCACCGTGCCACCAAACTGCCATGCAACGTTAAAGTCACCCATTATAATTATTTTATCTGAACTGAGCACTAAATCATAAAAAGTCTGAGAAATCAGACAGAAACTCTGAGTAAGGACCAGAACGATAGATAATAACGAATAAAACAGGTTTTAGAATTTTCCAATTAGGGTGGACAAGACTAAAGGGCTCGATATACGGGGAGCGACTCCATTCATTTTCTATGGAGCTTGTGCGATAAGGCGACAATCGCTTGTCCTCCTCCAGCTAAGTGACCAGCGACATTCGTGCAGGTGAATTTTCAAGCTCGTACACGTAGACGTGCACACGGGAGGCGACACAACAAAGTTGAAAAATGTTCTACTTTTGTCGCTGTCGCGTGGCACTTAGACCAATCAGCGAGGGTTTTGTTGACTGACCAATGAGCGGAGAGTATGCTATACACTGCAGTCTGCAACAACTTTAAAGATGGAGGAAAGTATCATTTTAGCTGTGTCCGACTTTCCAATATTGTATGGCACTTCACGCAATGATTACAAAGATACGCATAAAAAGGCAGCTGAAAGTAGATTCTGAATTTATCTGGATCAAACTTGAGGTCCACCATCAAATGATGATATTCACCATGCTGTTTCCTTGTCCGTAATATTGGATGAATCCAAGGTTGTTTTTTTTTGTTTCTTTTCATAGAGGAGACTTAACAGCAAATTTCTGTCAGTTCCAGTAAAATCTTGTGACACTGCATCTTTACTATCTGACACGGACTGCTTGGAAAATGACAAAATCCATCCAATTTCATAGCCAATCAAATTTCTTGGAGACGAGCGAAGCGAGTGACGCAAGAGCGCGATTCTCAGACCCTCCAGTCTTAGTTACTGGGGTTCTGTTCTTGGTTATTAGTTGTTGTTTTCTACCACTTGTTCCACGTTTTTCTATTCCCCATTGTTCTGTTGTATTCA
>VUQK01018423.1:0-11523 GCA_015106715.1 Bujurquina vittata | reverse complement strand
GATCTATTTCTGTTTTCTGTCTCAGCAAACAGACTGTCGTGTTTTCTGTCCGACTGAAGCTGAGCCAGACTGAGCCAAACTGATCCAAACTGAGCCAAACTGATCCAAACTGAGCCAAACTGATCCAAACTGAGCCAAACTGAGTCAAACTAATCCAAACTGAGCCAAACTGAGCCAAACTGATCCAAACTGGTCCAGATTCAGCCAGACTGAGCCAAACTGATCCAAACTGAGCCAAACTGATCCAAACTGGTCCAGATTGGGCTGAACCCATTTATCTGTTTTTGTATAATTAAAGGGAGTGAATCTGTCAGCCACACTTATGTTAGTTCAAACTCACCTCTGTCCCTCCTGGGGGATCACCTGGGTGATGGGATCTGGGAGGGGCATAGGAGGTTTGGGAGGAGCTAAAAGTATCTGCCCCTCCCCTCTCTTCTCTAGCTCCACCCCTTTGTTCCCGTCTTCAGATGGATTCCTGCAGGTCGACGTTTCTTCATCATCAAACGTTGAGGACCCTGTTTGGACAGGAGACAAGGGGACGGAGCCTTCTTGTCTTTCTACAGCCAATCGAACCAGTTCCTGATGGATCCATGAGATCAAAATTAAGTAAAAGCAGCTTCAGAAAAGACAAAAACATATAATTAGTCACTGGTTTGCCTCCATTGAGAGACTAAGAACAGCATACTATAATACCCATAATAACATGGGGCAGGTACATGCAAAGGAAACACATCCTCGTCTTCTTTTTGCAGTGATACAGTTGGTGAGTGTAGTTCAGAAAAAAATGAACACAGTTCACATTAAACTGTGGATTTCTAAAACTGACCAGGACAAGATTAGTGGAAAAAGATGAGTTGCATTATTTAGTTCTCTGAGCACCTTATAGTTCCAGAAGAATGAAGAGAAGGCAGGCACACACATATATATATATGTATATATATATATATATATATATATAGTACCAGTCAAAAGTTTGGACACAGTCACCCATAAAATGCATGAGTGTGTCCAAACTTTAACTGGCGATCAGATCCTAAGAAGATCCTCACTAGTATCAACCCATGGAAAGCTGCAGTACTGTGATGAGCAACTAAATGGTGCCAACTTCTACAGGGGCACCATTGAGAGTATTATGGCCTACAATCTAACCTCCTGGTTTGGCAGCATCAAGAAGTACAAGGAACATGAGCTGCATAGGTTGGTGAAGATGGCCAAAAGGATTATAGGTGTTCCCCTCCCCTCGCTGCTGGACATGGTGTCAGGTTTGCTAGAAGTCCCTTACCACCCGTCTGACAGCCTGCTCTCCCCACTATCTGGGAGAAGGTTCAGGGGCATCAGCTGTAGATCCTGCAGACTTTAGCTATAGCTTCTTCCCACAGGCTGAGAGAGCACTGGACAAACTGTGACCACTGACTTTCTTTGAGCAATTGCACAATTCTTGTTTTGCACAATCCTAATTGCACAGTACAACATGTGCATTTGAACACAAAAGCTCTCACTACTCAGTGTGAATGCTGCTGGCCTTGTTGCTGTTTTTATATGTTAGTGCATTTATATTTTAGTCATGTTGTTTTTAACTTTATTTGTGCTGCTTCGTTCCAGGCAAAACACCATTTTGTCTGTGTTGTACCTGCAACTGCAGAAATGACAATAAAGAATCTAAAGTCTTGGATGTCTGCAGCTCATATGTCCCTAAATGCCTCACGTTTACCACCACTGTGCCCTGTCCCCTAAAGATGGAAATTAGCAGCACTGATGATGTCAGACCTGTGGATCTCACCCCCAATGTAATGAATTGCTCTGAAAGGCTGCTCCTAACACGCATTAAATCTTCATGTACAGCTACCCTGGACCAACAGGTCAACACTGCCCTCCATGCTGCTCTGATTCACCCTCCTAGGTAAGAATATACACTTCAGCTCATCATCCCAGCTGACTGGGAACCAAACTGCCAAATCTGGGTATCAGTGAGCACACATTCAGATGGATCAAGGACTTCTTAACAAACCGACTACAGTCTGTTAGACTGGGGACTTATCACTCCCCCGCTCTGACACTCAGCTCAGGAGCCCCTCAGGGCAGTGCACTGAGCACACTTCTTTACTCCCTGTACACCCACAGCTGCACACCAACCCACAACACCAACTTAGTCATCAAGTTTGCAGATGACACCATTGTGGTTCAAGCAGTACACAATGTGATGCGTCTGTCTGCAGGGATGAAGTTTGCAAACAATTCTATTTGATTCTATTTTTGATGCTGTGGCCATATGTAGACACGGTGTCATGTATAAAGCACAGATAGGAATGACTGCAGTGGTGGTTTCACTTTCAGGGTTACACAGTTACATGCAGCTATGATTACACATTTGCTGCAAATTAATCCACAACTTTAAAATGCTTGTTTGGAAGCTTTAGACATGTTAATGTGATAACATATCCAGATATAAGATTTATATATATACATATATATATATATATATATATATATATATATATATATATATATACCTGTTTCACTGTAATGTTTATGAATGATGCACTCAAGCATTTAACAAAATTAGAAAACTCTAAGCTTTTAACATTTAACTATTTTTAAATCCTTGTACTAAAATATTTAATATAACATTTTTAATGAGCTAAACTTTGTAGATTTTGTCACGTTCAGAAAATACTGATTCACGATGCCAAATACTTTAAATAGACTTGTCAACTTCTCTTTTAATATTTTTATCCATATCTATTCAAATTCATGTTCATGTTCTGGTTTCTAGAGCACCATCTACTGCACAGATGTAAAATTTCAGCTCAGCACAATGGAAACGAGCATTGTTGAGAGGAGCCAGGTCCCCTGGTTTTTTCTCTGTCTACCTCTGGCTCCTGGGGAGCATTTTCTCATTATCAAGTTTGTTTTGTGGCAAAGACACATACATTCACACATTCTCTCTCACACACACAAAAATTGTAGCATGTGGGTGATGCTCAAGATCTATCATTAATATTTATCTAAATGCCACTTCTAACACGGCGCTAGAGGAGGATAATCTCCACTGGGGCACATAAAGGACCTTTGATGATCTGTGTGTATTTAGATGGTTTTATAACAGGGGCTGATTTAAACGGAACATGTCAAATCATATTCCTCGGTGAGAAGAGGAACTCTTGACTCTCGCCAAAGTACTCTAAGCAAAAGATTAATCAAAGGCTAAGCAAATATGATAGAGATAATGGGATGTCATGGTGAACCACAGCACGAGGATTACGATATGCATACCAGCGTGTCATTGGAGGAAATGAAACAGATAAATGACCTTACAAATGTTTTATCTCATTATCTACCCGATATGAAGCCTCAAAGAGTTGGTGGCAAATATGCAAACAAAGTTAATCTACAAGAAGGAAACACATTCACACAAAAAACAAGGTCCTCTGGTCATTACTTGCTCCACGAAAAAGAGGTTAAAAAATGGTTAGGGTCATGGTAAAAAGAAAGCAGACCTTCTTTCAGCTCTAAAGTTTTACATATCATGACATAAAAATGAAGTCCGTACTGGGTCTTAAAATTAGGTAAATATAACCTCAGATGTGTCATTACTTAACAAAAGCAAAGCCAAAATGCAGAAGCAGTGCCTGCAAAAACCAAGTGCACCCAATGATTGAGCAGCTTGTCTTTAAAGGTAATAACTTTTAGTAATTGTTTTCTGAATGACTTTATCAGTTGCTCACTAAATCCAAAAAAATCAATCCTAACCAAGAGGGGGGAAAACAATGTTTATTTTCAAGAAATGTAAATCAATCAAGCTTTCTCAACACTGCTCCTGTTTACTTCATTCAACTTAATTAGTTATTAAATTATATAATACATTTTTTGTTAAAGACACAATGTAATGTCATGTTTTGCAGTTCATTCCTAGCCTTATTTTATAAACTGCTAGGAACCAGATAATTTTCATTACAACCTGATAAGTAAAACCTTTCATTTAGAATTGAAAAAGAGGGTATTTTTACCATGACTATAAGTTTCCCCTGAAAATTAAAAAAAAACAACAACAAAGGAAGACAGAAAGAAAAAACAAGTTTTTATTCAAAATAATTTTTAAGTTTAAATTAAAAAGAATTTTATTGCCAAAATTTGTAAAATAACAAAAAGACTTAGCTAAAAACCCTTGATGCCAGTCAAAGAAAGCGCATGGCTACACAGGATATTAACTAGTATAATATATTAAAGATGTTTGCATTGTTACTTGAACCTTTCAAACATCAACTTAAGAGAAAATAAAAAATAGAACAAGCTTTACAAAAATTAACACGCACATTAATGCAAATGTTTAGACCGTTGTAGCAACTCTGACAGGTGGTGGAGGGATGAATGTGGGTGGAGACACCGCTTTTTCAGAGAAAGTCTAAAAGAAAAAAAGAGAAGACACATTTTCTGTGACAAATAGAAACAGTTTCCCACCATATACAGTATCAGTCAAAATTTGAACACACCTTCTATTTCAGTGGTTTATCATTTTTTAAAAAGTGTAGATTTATACTATTCATCCAAACTATGAAGAAATAAAGATGGAATTATTTAGTAAACAAATGTGTTAAACAAACCAGAATATGGTTTATATTTTCTATTCTTCAAAGTAGGCACCTCTTGCTTAGATAATGGCATTTTCTCAGACAGCTTTATGAGGTAGTCAGCTGGAATGGCTTCCAGTTAACACCTGTGCCTCATCAAGAGTTAATTTCTTGTATTTCTTGCCCATCAGAGACAGAGTTTGTATGCATTGAATAGCTCCATTTTAGTAATGGTCTAATCCAGATTAATTAAGTAAAGAAAAAACACAGTCCATCATTAGTTTAAAAAATGAAGGTCAGTCAATCTGAAAAATTTCAAGAACTTTGAAAATATCCTCAAGTGCAGTCGCAAAGACCAAACCAACATTATGATGAAACCGGCTCTCATCAGGACCGCCCCAGGAAAGGAAGACCAATTAGACATTAGACCAGTAGAAATCTGTCTTTTCGTCTGACGAGTCCAAATTTGAGATTTCTGGTTCCAGACGCCATGTCTTTTTAAGATGCAGAAAAGGTGAGCGGATGGTTCCAACATGTGTAGTTCCCACCGTGAAGTATGGAGGAGGAAGTGTGATGATATGGGGGTGCTTTGCTGGTGACACTGTTGGCGATTTATTCAAGATACAAGGCACACTTAATGAACATGACTACCACAGCATTCTGCTGCGATATGCATCTCATCTGGGTTGCACCTAGTGGGACCATCATTTGTTTTTGAACACGACAAACACACCTCCAGGTTATGAAAGAGCTATCTGACCAAGAAAGAGATGGTTTGGGATGAGTTGGGAAAGCAGCCCCTCTGGGAGCTCCTTCAAGACTGTTGGAAAACCATTTCAGGTGATTACCTCATGAAGCTGATTGAGAGAATGCAAAGAGTGTGAAAAGGTATAATGAAAGCAAAAGGTGCCCACTTTGAAGAATCAAAAATCTAAAACATAATTTTGGTTTTGACTGGTACTTATAGATGGAAAGATTACCTTCTGTAACCTGTTGTAGTCAGGGAGAGGTTTCAGCATGTCATTCACAGTGACATGTGGCTGGTTGTGTTTTACCTGTGAGTCGCAAGAAAACACACAGTAAAATAATCCATTATGATTTTTAAAATTTCCTCATTGTGGGACTTATTATCTCTGAAACATGAAAATGTATTATTACACACAGCAGGCTTCTAAACAAACAATATAAGTACAGTGAGATATTTTACACCCAAAATCTCCCCATTAACAGTAACTATTAACACGTGGTAAAGCTACCCATAAATTCCTGCACATTGATTATGTTGGCGAGTGAATTTCAAACCTTATTGACTGCTTTGGGAACTGGATATCTTGGCTGATGGCCTACAAAACACACAGAGAACGTCAAAATATTTATCACAGTAACGTAAACAAGTCAGTGTTTTAAATGTGATTTATAGTTAGTGTTTAAAGTTGCCTACTTCTGTTCTTGATGCAGTAGACACCGAGGAAGATGAGGCCAATCAGCAACATAAGGAATATTATGCTGCAGGGGATTCCAGCTGCAATGCCAGCAATGGCAGAAGCACTCAGCCTTTCACCTATCATCAACAAACCAAAATTTTACTACTGTAGGACCATTATTAGCCATGAGATAAGAGATGCTTCATGCAGACTACTATGCTATACCTGGACCAGTTCTGTGCATCTGCGACGGCTCTCCTTCAGTCCCACGAGCTTTGGGAATGACTCGAAACCAGTAGGTCAGTTTGGGATCAAGGAAAAAGATGTCCGTACTCCTGGCAGAACCAGCTTTCGTCTGGATTGTGCGGTATGCGTTGAAGCTGCCTTTACTGTGGGAGGGATTTACACCCAGGAGGCCTGGACCTTTCATTTGGATGTCAAACCCTTTGAAAAACCACACACAGTTCTGTTTGTAGCATCACAGATTGACAGAGCAAACCAGATAACTACAGCAAGTCTCACGATTTCACCGATCAATGTTAGAGGCTTATTTAATCACATCATTTTTATATACATATAAACAAGCTGATGCTACTCATAACCAAAACTGACATTTGATCTTTATAGCAGTTTCTTCCTAAAAATATTTTGCCCAAAACACAGCCCCACACAGGTTCACAGATGACACATTATTTACACCCCTATCTGCTTCTGTTTTCACCCCTGACAGCGCAAGAAGGATGAGTCAGTGTGTTTTGTTTAGACATACACTCCCCTCTAAAAGTATTGGAACAGTGAGGTCAATCCCTTTATTTTTGCTGTAGACTGAATATGAAACAAAACATCAACATCTCAGCTTTTATTTCCAGTGGCTCTCATACACAGATCAGTGTGAAGCCACCCATTTCTTCTTGTGAGCAAAAGTACTGGAACATGTGACTGACGGGTGGGTTTTGTTGCCCGGGTGTGTCCTGTTACATTGATTATTCAAACAATAAATAGTGCTGATTGTCTATGCTCGGTGTCAGATTTGGAGTAACCAACATGAAAACCAGAGAGAAAAAAAAGCAATTTTGA
Organism: Bujurquina vittata; assembly: GCA_015106715.1. Classification (NCBI taxonomy): domain Eukaryota; kingdom Metazoa; phylum Chordata; class Actinopteri; order Cichliformes; family Cichlidae; genus Bujurquina; species Bujurquina vittata. Next base: position 4,454 of record VUQK01018423.1, on the reverse strand, counting down.
AGCTGAGATGGAAAATCAATCAGAACTAACTATTGCACAAACATTGATTGTAGCCACTGCAACCGTTTGGAACGTCCTGAAGAAGAAAGCTGTCACTGGTGCACTAAGTAACGAACAGAAGAAAAATACAGAAGCCTGGAATTCATCAAGAAGTGTGTATCAGACCCAGCTGTAAGTATCTGGAAATAAAAGCTGAGCTGTTGATCTTCTGTCTCATTTGATGTCAAACCCAAAGGTTTTCAGTCTAAAGCAAAAAATAAAAGGAATTGGTCTCACTGTTCTAATGCTTTTGAATGGGACTGTATTCTTGTCAACCTAGAACGTTTCAGAGCTGCTTAAGTTTATCACCTGTAAGGATAGAAGTAGGTGGGACCTCCCAGGTCAATGTGATGATGGTTCCATTTGGGTTAGGGAACAGACTGGAATGTGAGATGGATGGTCCTGGAAAAAAAGAGAGGGATTGTGAGAGTAAGGGAGATGAAGCAAGGGCCGAAGAAGGGGGGAGGTGGGAGTACACCAAAACTGAAGAGCTTTGTTTGAAAGGAAATAGCAGTCTCAGGTACTACTTAGCTCTTTCTCTGAGGGCCCATTGTGACTTTGTTTCAGGCAATGCGAGCAGAACTCCGAATTAGAAGGCAGCATACCATACAATCAATCCAAGCATTTAACTTTAGAGTCACTACAAAAATGTCCAAATATTCTTTGAATATTTAATCCTTAAGTAGAGCTACATAACGACTGCTTTCCCATTCAAAGAAATGCAAATTTTTATTTGAAAAAACTGTATTGCCTTAACCCAAAGTTATCATCTTCAAATGGCTTTTAATGTCCACAGACTGACATCTATAAATTCTTCAAACTGAGAAGCTAAAACCAGAAAAATCTGGTTATTTGAGATTACATTTTTCAGTTATCAAAGCAGCTGCAGATATGCGTCCATCCATTTCCACTAATTTATGGACTTGTGTTTCCTTTACTACTTTACGTACATTTTTCTGAATATAATTTTATACTTTTTCTTATCTAGTAGATGTAAATGTAGACTGTTATTACATTGTCATACAGATAATTAAAAGATCTGAGTATTCCACACTTTTTTACACAAACCACATTAAACCACATTATAGAATTACCGCAAACTGAACAACAGTGTTATACCTTGTAACTGAATTTCTCTTTTCTTGGTGCCTAGAGGGTTGCTGCATGTGCAGGTGTAGTTTTGAAGAAGGAAGTTGCTGACATTGTAATGACGCATCATAAGCTGTGTGGTGCTGCTGCTGATCTGGTACATGGACCCGTTGGTGACAGCCTCACTGCCTCTCAGCCAAGACACCACAGCATTAGGCAAGGCATCGCTGAGACATTGGATAGTCACCACTATTTTGCCAACAGAGTCAATTGTGGTTCTCACAACTGGAAGGAACCGTACTGGACTACCTGGAGAACACAAAATGCTTGATTAGTAAACTCGTCAGTAAAGTACATTACGATTATGTGTAAATTGCTTGGAGGGGTTATGAATCAAAAATCAAACACTTGCTTGCAGTGATATTGCACTTATTCTGTTTGACTGGGTGGTCTCCCGTGCACTGGATTGTTTTCCCGTTTAGATTATGAGAGGCACTGATGGTTACACTGAAGTTTCCTACTCCACTGCTGGAGTTGCTTAGTTCTGGAAAAGACAGCTGGGCCTGTGGGGCTCCCCCCGCCCATACGCAGTGATACTGCAAGTCGATGCCGTTCACTGAACGCACCGAGCACTCCGGGTTGCCCGCTGGCCTCTCTGTACCAAGAAAAAATGTATCTGCTATTAACGTCTGGGGGCACATTTACATATCTTATTTAGACAAATGTAAACAATGTTGGATGAGTGCCATGTATAATCCAAAGAATGAATAACTAAATTATAATAATACAGATTGAGAACAAATTCATTAAAAAATTGTAATATGGTGACGTGCAGGCATATGACTCTAGCCACCTGCATACACACATCTAAAGGATAAAATCTGTTTTTCTCACATACCATAAACATTCAAGGTCATGTTCTTTTGACGCCTTTCTTTTGTATCTTCATTGAGCAGCATGCACGTGTAAACACCTCCTTGACTGGGCTGAACGTTTGTTAGATTTAGGACTCCTTTGCTGGAAAGGATCTCTAAACCAAAGACCCACTCAGCAGCTGGCTGCGGGAATCCATCAGCCCGACAGGAGAGGTTCACAGAGTCTCCTGCTAAATAAAAAGGCTGAGGTGGATGAGCCTCAAGTGTGGGTTCATCTGGTCCATCTGCACACCATGTAGAGTTATAAGAAAACACAGGGATACAAATAAAAAGACTTAGAAGTATATGACGGATCAAGAATTTGTCATTTATAAGTTGTTAAACTTACACCACACAGTGACATTTTTAGATGCCATGGCATTTCTGAAAGGGTTTGTCAGTAACACAGCGTACTCTCCTGCGTCATTTCGGTTTGGCCTGAGGATCACAAGGCTCTTTGCTTCCACTTTCACTACGTAGCGTGAACTGTTTTTTATCTCAGTGCCATTGAAGAACCACATCTGCTGCTCGAAAACTCCTTGGAGCATACTATACTGCAGGGTGAAGCTTTCAGTTCCCTCTTTGACAAGACCCGGCCATGAGCTCAGAGTCAAGTTCTGGATGTACTCTGTGAATAAACACATGAAGGGAGAGTAGAACAGGTGGATAGAACATTATATCCACTATAATATACTGGATTTCCCTTTCAAATGCATCATATTAAAATGGCAAATACAAAAAAAAAATCAACTGCATAATTTCTTAGATGTCTGATTTAAATTTTATGCTTTCCACGTATGGTTCATCTCAAATGTTAAAAAAAACTGTTTAATGTTTAAATGGCTATAATTTTAAATCTAAGGGATATTTTACATTGTTTCATGTTATGCTGCTTTATGTTGCATTTTATATCGCATGCAAGCAATTTGCATTGGCCTGCTCTACAGATAAAATCACCTTGCTCACCCTGAAAACATTTAAAATGTTTTTTTTTTCTTTAAAATTTGCTCAGCCATTAAATTCATTCAGCCCACAGACTTGTAACGAGGACAGCCATTAAATCTTCAACAGAGCATCTTCTGACTGGGCTCAGTCAGATAGGCCTACTCACCAAATATGTTCAGAGTGAAAGTAGTTGAGGCTCTTGGCATTCCCGATTTAACCATTTCAATGGTGTAGTCACCGGTATAGTTAAGTGGAACATGTACAAAGGTGAGGGACCCATTTCTCTCAGTTCTGACTACTTTGCTGAAGGTTTCAGCCACAAATGGATCATTAATGGAGTTTATCGTCCATGTAGCAATATGTAAAAATCCCTTAAACCAGGTAACAACTGGGTTGGAGGCGCCACTGAAGGACACAGCCAGAGTCACGTTGCTGCTAGCTAAGGCATTCAGCAGACTGGGACCAGCGGGAGAAACCAGCAGCTCACAGCGGGCACCTGAGAGGAGAGAGCAACGAGGTCAGACAGGAACTTACAAGGTTGTGCACTGAGTCTACTAACATTAAAATAGTCCCGCTCAAATAAATAAAAATAGTAAAAATTAATGTTTAAATTTTAATGTTCCAAACGAGAACAATGTTGGACATACCGACACGCACAACAAAGCGCCCCCCCCCCGCGCCCCTTTCTTTTTAAACCCAAAAATTTCCTAATACTAACATGTAACAACATGTAACTACGTTTTATTCTGACCTTGAAAAGTAAAAGATAAAATGGCCAGAAAAAGCGCGCCTAATCTCTTGAATTCCTCTCGACAGGTCATTTTTTGTCAACCTTTAAGGACGCCTGTTAACTGTAGCACAGAGTTGGCTTCTTTTCAAGCTGTATTTCCAGAACAAAACCTCAAGCAAAGAAACGTCCATGCAACGTCCTGAAGTGGTAACTTCTGTATCCTTGTGTCACACGAAGCTCCAGCGTCCAGCCAGGTGCGAGGATCTCTCACCTGAGCTGACTCAAAGCCGCGATTGTGCACATCAGGCCACGCCCCTTATCTAATTACACACAATAGCCACTTTATTTTTATTTGCTTATGGATAAAACAGTGTGACCTAAAATCCAATCATCCACTTTATGGACGTGGTGGAAACAAGCTTTGATCCTTCCGTGTAGAGGCAAACAGTGAATAAGGGTGTCGACATAGGAACAGCGAGACAGCACTGCCACCATGAGGTCAAACTGGAACATTGCACCAGATAATTCTCCATAAAAAAATGAGATCTGGGATTCAGATTCAGAAAACTTCATTCAGCCCCGAAGGGCAATTGAGGGCACACAGAGCAACAGTGACATAATAAATATAAAATCTAACTATAATAACTTATAATAAATAACCAATGTGCAATAAATATGTTAATAAAATATAAATGACTGAATGTTAGTCATATATAGGTCCAGGTGATAATGAACTG
>VUQK01018421.1:0-11097 GCA_015106715.1 Bujurquina vittata | reverse complement strand
GTGCCTCCACCTAAACACCACCATGCTCGATGCTCGGGGGCTACAGCGGCACTCAGATTAGCTGTAGCTCCTGCATGGGGAGAACAATCACAGCTTTCTATAGTGAGCTAAATGATGTTGGTGTGCAGGCTGTGATCAGCTGCTGCTGCTCTGAGTGGATGAACTGAGTTCACAAAGCTGTAAGCCAGTATTTCTCAGCTGATCTGCATCCCCTGCACTGACTGCATACAGGCTGCATGGATGTTGAATTCAGTGAATGACTCTCAGGCTTTGATTCAAACTGATGTCCGCTGCACTTCGTGTCACCTGTAACTCACAGAGCTTCACAGAGAGCTGTAGTAGTCTTCCAGCCTCTCTGCTCTCGGTGTTTCCTGCCACAGCTGAGCAGCACCGTGGCCATTTGAGAGACTGCATATATGGCTCCAGCAGCAAGTGCTCCCTGCTGTTTGGCTTGGACCTGGACTAAGGCTGTTGTGCTTCATGTGTTTAAAGGTATAAGTGATCAGCAGGGGCAAAAACTTGGTTTTTGTTTCTGCTGGTTTTGATAGTGCTCTCTTTTGGTAGCGCAAGCCTGGAAGGGCTTCTCTGCCATTTCTGTCTGTGCACTTTTTTTCCTGCTGTTTTGCGGCCAGCCAGGAAGCTCAGGCATTGTCTTTTGCTTTAACCTAAAACTTAGCACTACTTGTTGTTTCTGGGAAGATTGCAGGGTTTAGTTATTTTGGTCTTGGAGAGCCTGACATTTGGCATGCTTCCTTTTGATTTTGATCTCACTTTTTGTTTTGAGGACACTGAGTTATTTGTAAAAAGATGATGTCAATGTCAATAAACTCTTTAGGTATACGTGGGAGTCAGTTTGTGGTTTGCCAGCATATTATATTATACTTCCTGTGACCCCTAAACCTTGCAAGTAGGGGGCTGTAACAGTACATATGTGACACTAAACGAATCACAAGTAGATTTACAACTGCGAGCAAGAATACAACCAGTTGCAGTTAAAAACTCCAGCCAATACAGTGTTCCCGGTGAATGGCGCCGCATCCCAAAAGTGATCTTATCCGCTGGTGCACGGTGTGCTTTGGTGCAAAAGCCTCTGTTTTTGTTCGGCTTTTGTGGCTGGGTCAAAGACACAAGCGTACAGTTGTTCCTGCCATTTCAATGACATATCAGTGCAGAAGCTCAGAGATTCCCACATAATACACAGGAAGAGGTTGCGACAACTTTGGGAAAAAAAAAAGAGATTTTCTGGAAAAAAAAAACGAAACAAAAAACTCTGCAATCACTTTGCTTCCTGTGTGAACCTCTTCTCTTTAGAGCACTGATGCAGAGTGGCAATATCGATCAACTGCTGCATGCATACCATGGCCAGTGCTGTGACTGTAATGGGCCTTAAGGGGAGTAATTGCTGCTAATAACTGGAAGTGTTCAGGTAAATATGTTGGGCACTAACAGGAGTATCACTACAACTGACCCAGCAGAAGAGAAGACGCTGATTTGATCATGCGGCCACATCCATAATAGTTTCAGGTAATATTGCAGCACAAGCTAATCTTGTAGGCCTGCAGTACCAGCTGAAGTGTAATGAGTTTGCCCTGGACTTTCTGCTGTCCCACATGTTAATCCCCACTGCCCCCCCCCCACTGTGAGTGCCTCTATCAGTCAGCCTATTAGTTCTCATCATGTCACACACAGCCCTAATAGTGTTAGGCACACACACACACACAAACTCACAGCTGGACATAACCAAAGCCATAAAACCCAAGGCTCTGTTATTGTCCATGTGTGCGCATGTGTGTAGCTCGGTGTGTGACAGTCTTATGGCTAAATGTGCATATCTGTGCGTGTTCACCTTTTACCAGATTTTACGTGTGTTCTTAGATCTGCTGATTAAAAACATTCAACAGTGGCCTGCTTGGCCCGGTGGTCTGCCCAGACTGGGGTGGTCTCAGAATTTACAGCAAGGTGAGGGGGTTTTGGGAGGGTGGACTTAACCGGTGTTGCTGGATAATTTGTAACTCTTTAAGACAATCTCATTTCCAGATCAAGTGTGCTAAATTGCTGGCACACACATCTCCTTTAATTTTATATAAAGCAAGGAAATAAGTGCATTAATATGAGTGCTGGTGTTTCCATGGAGTGACAATATTTATATTTCAGGTATTTTTTGCTTCTAACAAATGGCTCATTGCTACAGAGGGTGATGCCAGGATTTATTGAATTTGTGTGCCTGAGATCAGGAGGGCCGCTGTCCTGCAGGATGCTTTCTGATCCCCATTCTCAGGCTCTGATAGCAGTCAGTACTCTGCTGCTTAAATTAAAATATTCATTTATTTATCGCACTATTTCATATGTGTCATTAGCTGATTGTTTTATATTGATAGTGATACTCTGCCACTGAGTGGAGGAACGTTTTTTTTTCCGTTGTAAAATATTTCTAAAATATCACCTTTTAATGGCAGGAAAGAAATCATTAAAAACTAATTGTGAAGAAGAATTACTGTGTCTGGTGTCTGTAAATCTACAGCTTTGTTATTATGAGTGTGGTGCATACTGCTTTGCACAGCACACGCACGAAAAACGAAACACGCAAAGCGACATTTCAGAAAAGGGGAGAAACTGCTGGTCAGCTGCCACCCAGACAACAAACCTTGAGGGGGGGCAGAGGTACTAAGAGGGCCACCCAGGATAAAGAGACCTGCCAACACAGCAACTAATGACCAATAAATCGTAAGTGCAACTGACCTGCTCACACTGCTGTAAATCACAGCTTATTACAGGCAGTAAGCTCTGCTAGACAGCAGTGATCGCTTCCATTGTAGTTATGATTTCTGGAGCTTTCATTAATAGCATCTACACACTGGCCACCAAACTGCTCTGCGGGCTTGTGAATCAAGTGTACCAAAATATATCTAAAGAGTAATGAACAAGTGGTGCGCAACATAACAAATCCCACCCGTGTCACTGAATCACAAGATAACACGAAGGAATTATAGTCCATGCCCATATCACCTTGATGTTGGGGTCACCGAGATTCAGAGTTTTAGCAGATGCGTCTATGGTGTAAATTTCATGGTGATATTGTTCTCAAGTTATCGCATTCACAGGATTTTCAGAAAACCTGACCTTTACCTTGAGGTTAAGGTCGCAAGATGTTCAGAAAAATACGACCCAGTTATGGTAAAGATGGAATCCGGTGATCTGGTTCAGGCTTACTGGTGCAAATTTGCTATGAATCGGGCTTTTTGTTTGCTGACTTGTTAACAAAACCAGTACACTGTTCCTCCCTCCAGGGGCAGGATAATGAGCAGACACACACTCTGAGAACATTTTCGTTGCAATGCTCTTTCTTGCAGTTTAAAATGTATTGTAAAGCGCACGCACCGTGCTTTTAAATCCTTCCTTTTCATATGTAAATCATTCACTGTGGTCTATATAAAGCAGAGCTGCAATGCTTTTGGTCTGGATTCCTCGTTGTTCCTGCTCCACAGACCCCTCTCTTATCCCTGTTTTGAGGCACGTTTTGAGGCTCTGATGCCAGGGAACGATGTAAGGAATCGTGTGGGTTAATACACCCAACAACCCAACATTTTGACTTGTCTACGTGCAAGTTCAGCATAACTGAACTAAACTGCAAAGTTGCTGTGAGAAGAAAAGTGGAGGATTCACAAAACTGGTTAGCCGGAAGTCCATGAGCTTGTTCAGCAGCTCCACATCAAATACTGTGACGTAACAGATAAGAAAATGTAACCGTGAACAGAGAAAGCTGAAGAGGCTGAAAATTATGAACCAAAACGAATATAAATATATGCAGCACCGCGAGGGAATCGGTACTCCTACACGCTCAAAGTGCACAAAATACACAACAAAATGTATAAAAAGTGGCTTTTGCATGATGTATCCCCTTTGAAGGTGACTTCCTTGAACAGGAGTTTAAGTATCTGCAGGGATATGGATGTCGTGGTGAGGAGGGAGCTGAGCATGAAAGCGAAGCTCTCGATTTATCAGTCCATCTATGTCCCTACCCTCACCTATGGTCATGAGCTCTGGGTACTGACCGGAAGAACGAGATCGTGGATACAAGCGGGCGAAATGAGCTTCCTCCTGAGGCTGGCTGGCCTCTCCCTTAGAGAGTCATTCGGGAGGGGGTCAGAGTAGTGCTCCTCCACATCGAAAGGAGCCAGCTGAGGTGGTTCAAGTATCTGACTGGGATGCTTCGTGGCCATGCTCGCCTGATAGAACACCTCTGAGACATTTTGTCCATCCCACACCGCCAGGTTGCACCTCAGACTTTCCAGGAGCTCAGCAGTGCCCTGGTCCAGATCTGGGGGAAGATCATCCAGGATGCCATTCATCGTCTCATCAGGAGCATTGCCCCAACATTATCAGGCATGCATACAAGCATGTTTGAACTCCTCTTTTTCCAGGCTGGAATGATTGGACAAATACATCTTTAATGACTTTAGAAAACAAGAATTGAGTGCAGAAGTTTTATTCATACTGTCACTGAAAACACTGAAAGAATAGTTAAATATGAGCTTGTTATATCGAGTTTAACTTCAATCAAATAGCATCAAAGCTGTAAGGGAATGGGTTTATTGATCTTTTTTATTTGATTGATCAACATTCACCTAGAATTTATTCCTAACTGCAGTGATGATGATGATGATGATGATGAAGTACAGTGGCCTGTGGCAACCTAGCTCCATGTTTGTCACCATGCCTTAAAGTTATACTGTAGTCTAAGGCTCAGCAAAAGCATTACTAACGGATTCTGCTACTTTGTTTTTATTGAGTTGGCAGTGAGGTGAAAAAGCAGCATGACCCATGTTGTATCCCAAAGCATGGAGACATGCTATTTTGCTCTCCACAGGCAAACTGAAAGACGGCTCCATATGGTACCAAACTATAAATTCTCCAGATCATTGTTGCCTCATTTCCTGGTTCTTTCTTGTTCTCTTTTCCATGTTTGTGTCCTCCATAAAAAGTGAACAGTGAGCGGGCTGTCTTTGGTTCGGCTACTGAGGAATTTAGTATTTTCCCCTCATGGCAAGGCCTGATTGGAAGGAGAAAAAAATACATTTTGTCCTATTCTTTTTGATGGAATGCCGTATCTGTCTGTATATGGCCTACATGCATGCCTGTGTGTTTATAAGAGTCGTGTCATGGCAATACAGCAGTGACAGGGTGAATGGGCGAAGCAGGGGTTTGTTTCAAAGGCCCCTGCTCTGCCTCTCCTTTCATCTGATTCTCTGCATCTTCGTCCTTTTTCACGTTCCAAACACGATCATACACTTCTAATCATTCTTTGGGCATTCTGATCGCAATAATAATGCTACTGTTGCCACCAAATACTTAGAACACACTCTAAGTGTTCAGATTGCCAGCACTACTATTGTCTTCAGTCTGGGGTCAGGCCTAAGTTAAGGGGTCATTCACAATTATCAACATTTTCCAAAGTGTACACAGAGTACACTTTTTTAGGCCCCCCCTCCCCCTCCCCAAAAGTCTACTAAGAAAATGTTGATCTTTTTTCATGACATTTCATTTCACCTGGTTCTTTGTTATTTTAATCTAATGAGAAGTAAAAACACATCCTGGTATATAATAATGCGCATTCTTACACTAGTACTAGTGTACTCAGAGCACTTACAATCTCATCCATTATTCACTCTCACCTCAGTTACACTCGGTGGTGGTAAGATACTAAAGCTGCCCTGGGGCCTAACCCGCCACCAAATTCACACTAAGGCAATGTGGGTTAAGTGTCTTGGCCGGGGACACAATGACAGCATGCACTCAGACAGGGACTCGAACCAGCAACCTTCCGGTTGCAGGGTGTGCACCTATCCACTGCGCCACTGCCACTGGTATATATGCTTTTTTTTTAATCTATTAAAACACTGTATTGTTGCACTAATATAGTATACTTAAAATATTAGAATTTATAGGACAAAATAGTGATTTGAACGTGAATGTGTGCTGCACTGCATGCACTCCAAATGCACATGACGCCACACTGTACACAGTGGAGCGATCTGTCATGTGAATAGCCGATCTTGTATCAAAAAGCAAATAGTGACAGATTTAGCAAATTTTTCTATTGACTTCAGCAACTTTTGAATACTTTTGAAGATCGGCCGGAAACCTGAAATCCTCCGCTGTCAGTGTGTTTTGTATACACACAGCACTTGTATTGTACTCTTATACTATGAAGAAATCGCCCCACTCATTCCCCCAGACCTTAATTTGTCCTTCTAGTGACTTTTGAGACAGCCGACAGCAAGTTTTCTTTCACAAAAGTTGGCAACAGTGCCACCAATCACCAGATTAAGCACAAATATCTGGGCCAGCATAGATGAAAACAGGCGAGGAACATGTAGAATTAATGTTCATACCGTCTGAATAAAATCCATCATTTTCTGCAGTTTACTGCGTACGGTTTCCATTTTTGATTCGGCTTTTTGGAGCAATGCTTCAATCTCCTTGTTGAATTTCTCTCCAGCAGCTTTGGCAGTTTTCCACACCTGCTGCGCAGCACTCGCAGCGTGTTCCTGTCTAATATCATCAGTAGAGTCTTTTTGTGGATCCATGACGGCCTGTTTTAGAGAATTCAATGAGGCCTTGGAATTGATCCACCAAACCGGAGGTCATATCACTGCAGACCACGCAATAGTGCAGTGGTGTACAAGTGAACGAGCGTGGACGCCGCCGGCTTTGGCGGTTAGGCAGCAGTGCTCAAATTACATAGTTCTGACCAACATTTTCTATCTATTTGAAAAGCACACATTGGGCATTAACACCCCCCAGCGTACGGTTTCTATGCTTTGGAAAATGATTATGAATGATCCCCAAGTACCTTATTTATTTACTTTTGTAAGGAGCTAGAGGAGCCGCATACTAACCAGAAGGTCGGTGGTTTGATCCCTGTATAAAGTGCTTTGAGTGCTCAAAGTAGAATAGAAAAGTGCTACATAAGAACCATTTGCTATTTACTGTTTTTTAGACGGTGAAACAAAAAAACACAAGTGCAGATAACCTAATGTAAATGGGGCCCTCTAGTGGAGACAAAAAACAGCACATAATGGTGTGGAGGTGGAAAAGCAGGAAGAAGTAGGTAGAGGAAAGGAAAGAGGGTGGGGTCTTTATGAAGTAATGGCTGCCAGATGTTTCAGTATTATCGCAGGGAAAACTCTATTCCAGCCATAGTCATCGATCATGTTCTCCAGTCCACTGCACTTAGTGGCCGGCAGATAGACAGACAGGAGACAAGAAGAAAGCTGTGTGTGTGTGTGTGTGTGTGTGTGTGTCAGAGGTTGTTGTAAACCTAGATATTGGTATGTGCTGCTGAATGTAATAACTACCTGTCTTTTAAATTCATAACATAATGTTTGATGTGGTCAAAAGGAGTCTAAAAGATTGGAAACCCTTAGAGAAAGTGCCGTACTGCACCTAGTATAGCACAATATAATAAAAACAGGCATGCAGTGATTCATGTATGACAATTTGCAAATATAAAATACTTAGAGGTCTTTTAATTAGGGCTGGTTTCCTATTGGAGGTCCAAAAAATGTTTACCTTTCAAAACTATTTCGTTTTGCTTCATTCCTTTAAAATTGGCTCCAACTGCAAAAAAGTAAAGAATAAAGATCATGATCTGCCTATCGAGTGAATGCTATATATAAACATACATTTGGACCATAAATGGTTAATAAATGCACTTTTCTTTATCCAGACATTGCTGACCAAATTATACAGAATAAGACCAAAATGCTGCAACTGCGTTTTGCATCATCTACTGTGATGTCACCGGATTTTAATTTTAAAACAATTTTGTCATTTTAAAAATAAGGTATACAGAATACGGGTGTTTTGCAAGAGTAAATAAAACGATACCACTGGATTTTAATTTTGCATGTGTTTTTTTAAACAGACACCGCTGAACAAATCACACAAAATTACACACAAAATTACACACAGCAAAACTGATGCTGTTTTTTTTTTTGTATCATGCCCCCTTTTCAGAAGAGCAGAGTAATGTTCACTGAAAAGGAGAACACGAAAACACCGGGCAAGTGGACATAATAAAAAGAAAAATTCAAACCATACCACATTTTGAATGCTACTGGAAATATTTGATTTTCTACGGATTCTTGCATTTATTTTTGTATTGCTGTCTGGTGAACCATCCCTCGGAGACCCTTTGTCAGAAAGGTTTTCCAAGGGCCTCAGCGTGCACAGTGGATGCGCGGCAGCCCCACGCCAGGAGGTGTGGGGCCCTCATCCCTCCGTCTGTCCCGGCAGTGCACTGGCTCAGCTGGCTGTGAAGGTGAGAATGAAAAGCTGTTTTTCCAAGTCTGGAACGTGATACATTCATTTGAGGGCTTTGCACGGTTGTCTGTATTACACTATTACTTAACTCAAACTAATAGCCTGGGCTAAAGTCTCAGGTTACAAAATTAATAATGTACAGTGCTGTGAAAAAACTAATCCCCCCCCCAATCCTGATTTCTTATTTTTTACATTTTTAAATGATGACTTCATGTATTGAGAGTAACTTTTGTGAAAAAGTAATTGCCCCCCAGAACCTGAACTGGTTGTGCCACCCTGGGCAGCAATAATTGCAGTCCAGCAGCTGCAACAATTGGCAGTGAATCTTTCACATTGCTGTGGAAGATTTTTGGCAAACTCTTCTTGTTGATTCAGCCACACTGAACAGGCTTTTTAAGGTCATGCCAAAGCATCAGAATCAGGCTTTGACTAGGCCACTCCACCCACTGGGTGGGGGGTGTGGGGACCTCCCAGATGGGTCGTGCGCTCTTGGAATAATTTTAGTAGGCCAGCTACTCCTGCGAAGGTTCACCCCTGTTCCAGGTTTCTCCATTTGTGGATAACGGCTCTCACCGCGGTTCCCTGGAGTCCCAAAGCCCTAGAAATGGTTCTGTATCCTTTTCCAGACTGATAGATGTCAGTGACTTCATTTCTCGTCACTTCTGGAGTTCCTTTCGATCGTAGCATGATATGCTACCCACGTCACTTTGTCAGACAGGGTTCCATGTAAGTGAGTTCTTGATTCTGGCAGGAATCAGGTTGGTGTGTGAAATTAAACTCAGCGTTCCAAAAAATGTGGTTTTTCACACAGACCCGGGTGGGTTTGGATGGCTTTTTCCCCTTAACCCTAACGCTAACCCATAATTTAACGCACAATTTAAAAACTGCATTTTGTATTTACTCGAGTTATCTTTTTCTAATACTAAAATTTGTTTGACGAAACAAGAGATTTAACAAAGGAAGAAATCAGAAAGGGGGCAAATACTTTGCTGTTGTTGGAAAAACTAGCAAAATTAAACAGCGCACAGGTTATTGGCATTTATGTTTTATACCTGCTGCAAAAACCACTATAAAGCCTTTATAAATGATGCCTCGTCATAAAGTGATAACAATGATTGTTTAGTGTATAACAGCAGGGAGGGAACAGCCTGGGAAAGGAATGTGTTTGTTTGGGGTCATCTCGGTCTGACACCAGCTCTCACTAATTACGTTCTCCTGTCTTCACCCGAGGCCAGACTCGGGCCATTAGATCTGCATTAGTCTTCATCAGGACCAGAAAAATCCTCAACACACATACCAGCCAGGATGCAAGATAAGGGCTTATCAATGCATGGTTGACTGACAGCTGCATCAGATTAAAAAGTGAAAATTATGAATCATGTCATATGAGGTCATGTGCTAGTGTTTTAGCCGTCAGCGAGGCAGCTTATATGTTGGGTTTGACCTTTTAAGAGGTTGGGGAAATTGTGAAATAGGCCTTTGGCCTTGGTGGACAGTGCATTCTCTGGATGTCCTTCCAGTTTGATCTTGTGAGATCAGCAAGATACAGTCATGAGTGACTCCATCTGACATCAGCTTCGATGGCCATATTTTAGTGTGAAAAAAGTTGTGCAAAGAAAGCAGTGGAAACTACAAAAATGAAGATCATCAGCATCTGTTTCTTGTGGCTCTCTACGTTTGAGGCGGCAACATCATCTGCAGTGGGACCATGATATGATGATATAAATAAGAATAAAAATAAGTAATTCACACTATACAGAATAGAATCATTAACCAGTATGCTAACTGTAGTGGGTCGAGGGTGGTGGGCAGTGAGGAGGTGATGGACATCTTGATCAAACCATTTCATCACAGAGGTCATTACTATGGGCATGGAGTCATTGGGGCTGCTGGGGGTGTGGTTTCTTTTTGGTAGAAGTTCAAGTACAACAATTCAAAAGAAGTGTCTAATGGACACTACAAACCCGCCCCCCCAGCAGACGTTCTGCTGATTTCAATGCTGTCTGTCTCGCAAACACGTCACTGTTCAAACACTGAAGCACTGAGATAACACCCAAGTTCCAGTGTCCCTTCATTTTCCAGGGTTTAACAAGCTTAAGTAAAATAAGTTTCATTTTATGGTCATTTTCATGTTTTGCAAAAGCTTTATCTCATATAATGAGAAAATATGCTATTTGTTGGGTAGCTGATGACAGGAGATTGATAGAGAGTCTCGGAGGACTTACACAGCGATAACAATAAAGATCTATCTATCTAGAGTCAAAAGTTGTCATACATTTGTGGATCCGGTTAAATACTTTGATTAAACGTTACATGCCCGTGGACTATTGCAATATGCTTCTTACTGCAACAAATGAGGATAATGTCTATTTTCAGCGGAGATATGACCAATAATATCTGTTAAAGGAAGTTTCCCATGCTAAATTCAAGCAGGCTTCAAATCCAGAACCTGGATCACATCCAGATGGTGTTCGGTTTGGCACCAGTTCGTGGCTCTCCACAGCTGTATACTGAATATCAGATGTGATTTATTTTTTTTAACTTTGCCCCATGTGGCGTCTGGGGTATAACTGGCCATTTTTGATTACTTTTGATTTGACTTTTGTATTTCACCATTTGATGTCTTTTTTCCTCCAGCACATCCTCATGTGTGACTCTACAGTTTTTATTTAATTTTGACTCACTTTATTAACACATTGGCCCTAAAAACACACACGAACACAAAATCTGAGTAAAAAAATAAATAAATATATATATATATATATATATATA
>VUQK01018416.1:0-10120 GCA_015106715.1 Bujurquina vittata | reverse complement strand
TTTTAAAAAAAAAAATAAAACAAAAAATTTTAAAAAAAAAAAAAAAAAAAAAAAAAAAAAAAGGATGCATAGTTGGGGAAAAAATAGAGCTTTAATGAAAAGAGAAAAAGCCCTGTGGGATGGATATCAAAAGCCAGTGGATGTGCATAATTCATCTCAGACTATTTCATAAAGCCCTGCAGAAGGGATTTTTAACCTGCTTTTTTATTATTAAAAAAAAAAAACCTCTAATATTAGCACTGTTCACTGGTCACGTGGCTCTACTGAGGCAGAGTGTTTTTGAGTTTTGTTTCCTAAGTGACAGCCACTACATTTAAAAAAACCCAATTCAGAAAATCAATCTATGACACTGCTGTTAAAGAGTCATTTCAATCTGAAGCTGCCAAGAATGCTCATTTCTATTATCTGGCATGATCACTGGATTTCTGTAAAGGTCTAATTGTCATAATTTTCATCTCTCATGTTTACACACAAAAGTCAAGTATTCCATCCTGAAACACATCCTATATTTTGGCTGTGTTTTAAAGTAGCACATATAAAATGTTCCAAGTGCAGCAGCCTGTGAACAGTGCTCATGTCCAGATAAACGTTACACATCCTTGCACACGTCACTGTGGTTTTTGTCAGTACGTGGCCTTATATCAGGGTGTGGCTGCACGGAAGCTTCTGAGGCTTCAGCCGGCACAGCTGACACATTCACTTGCTCCTCCTGTCTTGAGCACATCCCCCTCTGCTGGTGTTTGGCAGCAAAGAAAATTCTTCTCTTGACTTCATTTGGCTGCAGGGACTCTGGGTACAAGTCCAAGAACACTAATTCAGACCCACAGGAAGGCTTTTCAATCCACTGCAGCACACTCAGGGTTTATTGTGAAGCCTTTTTTAATTCACAAAGCTGCTGCGTGTATGTGGGGCAAAACATCGCCCAAGTCCTGAAGATCTAAGACGCACCGGCACAGCAGCTGCAGCGTATCTCTGGTGGGACTGTGGGCCATTCGTTGTGTGGGGGTATCAACAGACCTGACAAGAAAACAAGCCGAATATGATCAGTGTTGCTTTTTTTTTAAGCAGCAAGAGTGGAAAATCTCTATATGGCGTTTGAATGTGGCTTTAAAAGGCATCCTTTACTGATTAGATTTATGTCAAAAATAGAACAGATTCTGGGCTCAAATTACCTCAGAATGCATTATTTTACTCCTAATATCGTGTCCTTCCATGAATCCATCCATCCATCTATCCATGCATCCATCCATCCATGCATCCATGCATCCATCCATCCATCCATGCATCCATCCATCCATCCATCCATCCATCCATCCATCCAT
This sequence comes from Bujurquina vittata, assembly GCA_015106715.1. NCBI lineage: Eukaryota > Metazoa > Chordata > Actinopteri > Cichliformes > Cichlidae > Bujurquina > Bujurquina vittata. The sequence goes on along the minus strand of VUQK01018416.1, from coordinate 8,798 downwards.
CCTTCCATCCATCCATGCATCCATGCATCGATCCATCTTCTTCTTCTGCTTATCCAGCGTTTGGATCACTAAATGCTTAACTTGTCATGTTTTGATAACTTTGCTCAAAAAACATAATCTTTTAACAGCGTCTTGAAATGAAAGTGTTATCATGTGTTTTAATGAACATGTAGCCTGTTGGACAGTGAGATTTTGATGGATTTTGAGGGTTGTGAGTCTTGACACAATTCCCTGTCGAAAAGACGAATAACCTCCTCGTGGCACACTCATCAGTTCCATCCTCTGACTGCTCATTTCTCATCCAACTCTGGCATCTGGTGTTACTCATAATCAATAGTGCTGGGATCCAAAGTCTGCCCAGAGCAAGAAGTGGGCTGTTATATAGCACCTACTGTACCAAATATTGTTACCACCATGGTAAAAGTATTTTCATTTTGCTGAGTTTAATTAGAAGTTTTATTTATGGTACATGCATTCAACTGAAATGTTCAGTGGGTTGAAAAAAGTGTTGTTGTTTTCTTTGAGTGCTTAACAAACAGCACCTCACACAACAGCCGGTCTGCTTAACCTCTGTAACTTGAAAGGCACTCACACTTAATTCATTCATTTGTTTTCATCTGTCACTGATTTGCAAACTATAGATCTTAAGCAATGAATGATTCATTACAGCCTGACAGAGACTGTACCCCAAGGTTCAATATTGCCTTATATAATCTTCCTCAAATTTATTACAGACTCAGCAATGGCATAACTCTGCAGTGCTCTAAATTGCTCTTTTGGCTCAACTGCCCTTTGATTGATTGTGATTAATGGGCATAAGCAACAGTTTAATGAATTACATCAGGCAAAATAAATTCAGGATTCTCCATATGAGCAGGCTGTTTTATTTGTTGGTATTGACTGGTAGCACAGCAATGCCTGCAATTCTGACATAGGCCAAGTCCTCATGTTCTCTGTTCACTTAGGTTTTTGGTGAGCTGGTGATTTATCATTGAGAAGGAGCAGAGAAGGAAGATTTAGCTTGCTGAAAAAATGAGGGCATCAAGTTTTCACAGTTATATCCAAGATGCAAATGATCATGCTGCAAATGCGCATGTGCTGCATAGAAGCACCATGTAATTAGATTGACTGAGCAGAGAGGGCCTGCAATATAGTTTCATCATGGACACAGAATAGGCATTATGTGATAGTGATAGCACTCGAAGCACTACAAATAGAAGGAAAAATTATCTGTTTTCAGTGGTTTATTTGTCCCATCTCTGCTGTAGAAAAAAAACCTCCCTGATACTTTATCCCGCGCTCCTCTGATGAAGATGAATGCATTTGTGTTGTGCCTCATTTGAGGTTCCCAGTGAGTGTGCACTAAGCAGGAGTGAGGCCCTGATCAACTGACAGGCAATGCACCGTGTGGGCAGCCAATCCCCTGGCTACTGAGTACTCCAGTATCAGGGTGTGGACAAAAAGCATTAGGCCAACCATGGAGCTGTGCAGGACGGGTAAACCCTAGGCTATGCATTTTACTCTCTGTATGCCAATTATCTGCATGGACTCAGACAGACAGCTCAGGGTAATGTTTAAATATTCAGACCATATAAATGCAAAGTCTTCTGACTTTGCAGTGGGTAATAAACTGTGTTGTTGCCTCTGAAGTGCAATGTTTTTTATGCTGTTTTATCTCTTGCTTTATGTTGCTCCACAGCACTGTTTCCTTTTAACTTCAGATATTTTTCTGGGACCTCTTTTCGTCAGGGAGGAGACTAAATGGCCTCAGTGGCTCTAAGCTTTGGTATCTGTTTCAGCGCACCTGCCTGCAAGACTGGGTGATGTGCTTTGGGATGGCTTTATTTGGGTTGGGAGGATTCATGCTTGTGTCAAGACCACAGGATGACCTGTCTCTTTGAGAGAAGCTTAAAGTGATGAGTTGTAGCTTTTCTCGTCTAGCAGTCGTGTATTTGACTGCACTGTCTGCCAGCTTCTGCAGAGCACCTGGCTACCAATTTGCTATACGTCAGGTGGAGAAAGGTTTAAAATGCACATTAAATGTTGATTTGATGTTGTATCACAGACAGGGACATCCTTGCTGCTATGCAGGTGCTCTTTGTTGTTCTTGTATTTACCACTTTTAATAAGTATATCTAATTAAATAACTAATTTTGTGCAGAAGAGTAAAAACACGCTATTCTGTGCTTATTTTGTAAATTCGCTGCAGTAAATTGAAACCTGCCACTTGATTTGCAGTATTGTTAAGAAATGTTTTCATTGATTTTTTCTGTCTGCTGTATTATGGGGAACTGAGTAGTTAGTCTATTAAAAGGGGCCGGCCTTTGTAGTCTCTATAATTCAGCAGGAGGAGAATTAAGATGAGCAATGAGCAATACTTTTATACAGTTTCCTTAGTGGGTTGTAAAGAATGTGTGTGTGTGGGTTTGTATGTACATATGTCTTGTGCTTTCTTGTCTATACACACTCAAGTTCATTATCTGTCAATGCACAAGTATTTAAATTGTCCAAAAGTAAACATTTAACAAATATGAACCATATCAGTCTCCATAATTCCCGCCAAGGAACATCAAACATTTTGCAGCGTGCTGTGTACACACTGTATTCTAACCTTCTGGGGTATTATCGCTAAATAAATGACAAATGCTGCTTTGTAAACGTGGTCTTGCCTTGTAATACATCAACCTTTCACTCTGCTTGTTGAAAAAGCAACAACAGCATATCAGACATTTTCAGTGGAAGAATAAGCTCTTTTTTATTTTTCAAAGCTGTTCATTTTCACTGCTGAATTTTCACTGCTGACCAACATTTATCCATCTATAGGAAACTAAGATCCTCTTTGTATCGCTTTAGTGACAAATCCATCACATGGGAATAATAATTTTCCTATGATTCTAAGACTTTATAATACCGAACACAAATAAACCCTGGAAGGTTCAAATATACTTGCCAATCTTTGACACTTTTGGTCTTTTTAAAACTTCATGAATAGATTTATAGAATCTTGCCGTAGTTCACCCGGATATTGAGCTGAGGATAAATTTCTAAGGCATGTGAGTTGTGCCAGCGGACCTAGTCTCTATCTCTAGTGAATTCTGATTTGGAAGAAGTTATGGAGCGACACGTGCTCACTGCCGAAAGGAACACTTTCATACTGCAGTGCAGCAGTCGTGTGCCGGATGAGAATAGCACCTCTGCATATCATTACCTTAACTCACGTTCTTTCTGATCACTGAAGCACAATAAGAAGCAACAGCCTGGGATTTTTTTAAAAAAGTTTTATTCCAAAGTAGAATATCCACTACAAAAAAGAATTAAAGTGAAAATATAACTTTTATGAGACACAAAGATTTTATTTAAGAAAAAGTTTTAGTTTTCTGCTGCAGATTTAAAATCACAAACGCTATAAGTCAAAACTCTGCACACTTATTTGGTGACCTCTGTTTTTACTTTTTTTTTAAATGTAATAAAATGATTCAGCATCAAAAACCGTGAAATTCTACATTAAGGCATAAAATACACAAAATAGTATTAAATCAAAACGCACACAACGTTTGATTGCTGTTTTGTTGACTACTGTTAGCAGCATGTTGACCGTCTTCACGGATCGGTTTTCAGTTAACTTTAATAAACTTAAAAAAAAAAAACTTAAGCGATGAAATTTCTCCATCTCATTGTGGAAACAATTGTTTCATCCCCTGCTGAATCTGTAAGTTTGCTCACTCTAATTTCTTTCATTTTAATGGTAGTTTCATTTTAATGGAGAGAGACAGAGTATCAACCAAAGATCCAGAAAAAAAACACACACATTACATAACAGTTATGAATTGATTTGCATGTAATTGAGTAAAATAACTATAACTACAACCCAGCCATAATTCAGGCTCCCACAGATGGGCACACATATTATATCAATCAATCAATTAATCAATCAACTTGCTGTGTATAAAGCACACTATACAGAATCAATTTCTTCCATTCCAGCCTCTCCACCACCAAGGACCGGACCAAGGAGCTGTCAAAGGATGTCAGGGACAAGATTGCAGGCCTGCACAAGACTGGAGGGGCCTACAAGACCCAAGAAGAAGCTTAGTGAGAAGATGACAACTCTTGGCATAATTATTTGTAAGTGGAATACTATCAGTCGCCTTCAGTGTGGAGCTCAATGCAAGATCAGCCCAAAACTACACTGGAGGAGCTTGTTAATGATCTGAAGGCAGTTGCGGTGACAGTCACCAAGAACACCACTGGTAACACACTGCACCATAACTGATTGAGATCTTGTAGCGCCCGCAAGGTCCCCCTGCTCAAGAAGGCACTCGTACAGGCCCAGAATTGCCAGGGAACAGCAAAATGATTCAGAGAAGTCTTGGGCAAAAGTATTGTGGTCAAATGAAAACAAAATCGAGGTCTTTCGCTTCAACTTGCCATGTTTGGAGGAAGAGAAATGTTGAGTATGACCCAAAGAACACCAGCTCCGCAGTCAAGCAAGGAGGTGGAAACATTATGCTTTGGGGCTGTTTTTCTGCTAAGGGTACAGTACAGTTTCACCACATTGAGGGCCCAGTGGATGGGGCCATGTACCATAAAATCTTGGATTGTTGGTATACAACATACAGCCACATGCAGAGGTAGTAATCTATGTGATGAAAAGAACTGCACAACTAAGAGAAAGTAAGCATTAGTCCACGATTACTCTAATACCTCAAAGTCAGTGAATTCAGATTTCTCCATACCTAACCAACATGGCTACCGCCACATTCTGCTGCAACACACCACCCCGTCTGGATTGGGCATATTGAGACTGTAATTTGTTTTTCAGAAGGACAATGACCAAATACACATTTCCAGGCTCTAACACAAAAGGCGAGTGATTGAGAGCTGCGTCAAATAACCTGGCCTTCCTACCAAGCCTACGTCCAAGTGCGATGATTTTAAATGGACTTCATAAGGAGCAGCGGCCATAACATGCTGAGAATATGCAGGAATTCCTTCACTTACCTCATAAAGCTAGTTAGGAGAGTGCCAGGAGTGCCACCCCAATAAAGCACTTCCTTCTCAGACTGCAGGCTTTCTTGTGGTTCCTAGGGGGTCTTAAAAGTGGAATGGGATGCAGAGCCTTCCGCTTTCTGCCCCCTGCTTCTGTAGAACCAGCTCCCAGTTTGGATTTGGGAGACAGACATCCTCTCTATGTTTAAGATTAGGCTAAAAGCTTTCCTTTTTTTTATAAAGCTTATAGTTAGGGTGCCAGAGGTGTCTTCCTGTTAAAAGGGAGTTTTTCCTTCCCACTATTGCAAGTGCGTGCTCATATGGGCTGGGGTTTTCGCTCTATTATTGGGGGGGGGGCTTTACTTTAAAGTCCCTTGAGATGACTGTCGTGATTTGGTGCTACATAAATAAAACTGAAAGATTTTATAACATTTTGGTGGGTTTACACTGTTTTTTTCTTACCTCAAAATTTCACATTTCAAATAATAGTTTTGTTGTCTGCCAATTTGTTTTGTGTATTGGAAAATATGTTTTAAATATTGTTGCAAGAATTTAAAAACTGCTTACTAAAGATAAAGTATTATGAACCCTGTTTACCTAGTAAGTTAGTAAGTTTACCTTCGAGCTACAGTCTCATTCTTTAAATGGATTCAAGAGAAAATGCCCTTCAGGTTTCCCTATTGGCATGACCTGAAGTACTTTCTGTTTCTTCTTTTTCAGTCAAGGGCGTTTTCTTCGTGTCACAGCAGGTTGTGGAGAGGCTTCTGATTCAAACCCTGAACTGCTTAATGAACCCAAAGGATCCACAGGGCATGGTAAAAGCACTCCAGGGCAGCCATAGCACTTGAATCGGCTCCTTGGCCTGTCTAAGAGCATTTTTTCAGCTCTCTCTAATGTACTCTGGGACTCAAACTCCACAACCGACCTGACCCAAATGAAACCATTCCATCCTTTCAACTCTCCCCACGGAACCACAACAACATATTCTGCCGAGAAAGTCATGGTGTGAGTCTCCCAAACCTCTTGAGATCACTGAGCCTGCAGGAAGAGCAAGTATTTACGCTCTCTTGTCCAGTATTGGTTTTGTCTCTTTGTTACTTGGATATGGCCAATTACAGTAAAACAATGTTAAACAGCTGACAAAGCAGTTTCAGCAGAAATATAGGCAACTGCTACTGCTCTCTGCAGTGAAGGGGTAGTGCTGCTTTTTATTGTGTGCATGATGTAGCCAGCCACACCCAGCAAAGTGCCTGCTGTTAAAGTCTCGACTGTGAAACCTCAAGGGAGTGTGAGAGCATGGTAGATTAAACAAAGTGCTCACTGCAGTATGTATGAGATTTACAAAGTAGCTCTCACCTGTGGAGTAAATGTATTCAGTGTTAATTAAGTGTATGATGACACATGGGAGCGTGCATTTAGCAATGGTATTACTTTGAATGTGCATTAAACGAGATATTTGTTCCTGGTTTGGGACACATGCTGGGTACATTTGACATTTGGTCATCGTGGAGTACATAGCACTAGGGGCAGCTGTGGCTCAGGAGGTGGAACAGGACCAGTTGGATGGTTGGTGGTTCAATCCCCTCATCTTAAAGTATCCTTGGACAAGATACTAAACTCCAAATTGCCTGCGATTGTGTGATTGTGTGTGTGTGCCTGTGTGTGTGTTAGAATGTCAGCTTAAGTATAGAAAAAAACACTTGTATGAATGTGGGTGTGTGTGAATGAGCCTTTGAGGGCTCAGTTAGAGTAGACAAGCGCTATTTAATTACCAGTCCATTTACTTTCCCCTCACATACAACTTATCAACTTTTTACTTCACGTGGAAATCTGCTATTTATTTGATCCTCATGTGCTATTTTTGTATGCAATATAATATACGTGTTCATGGAACACTTGAAGTCTACATAAAAAGCCTCCCCCTGTTCAAAACAGCCTGTTGAGATAGAGATGGACTGTAAATAATAACCCTCAAGCATCATGATTTAAAGTCTGCCTTTATTTGTTAACAAAAACAGCAGCTCTAAGATCAGGAAATCAGGCACTGAGCATAAGCAGAGGACCCAATCAGACACTTGAGTGATTCAACACCACTGTGGAAGGTGCCTGTAGATGCTGTGTTGGGCTAAGCAGGGTTAGGATATGAACTGTGCTATTTTATTGTTGAAAAAGGAAAGCATGCCAAGCCTGCTATTAGTTGAGACCAAGCAGCAACCTCAGAGGCAACAGTAAAAATTAAAAAATCAGCAAATATTGAAGTGCAAAATCCTGCAGGTCACTTGCTGCTGGATGCACAAAAACTAGTTTTGGTCACTACAGCAAATTTTCTGGAATGTTTTTTTTTAAATAACACATTCTTTTCAATCTAGTTAAGATCTTAAATTGAAGGTTATGGTCACTTTGACAGAAATGCTAACATGGGCGGATGTAGCTAATGTCTCTCAGGCTTCTCTTATGCTAATTCAACTTGGTGCCTCTTGGAGCACTTTAAATGAAATATTCAGAAAATAATGCAGGTTACAATAAGTGATAGCTAAGCCAATAATTCTGTGCTCTAATTTAGATTTTTGTGCGCAAAATCATGCATCTTTTTTTAAACAATCAACAGTATCCACCGTGCTATGAAAACATATTTGCCTCCTTCCTGGTTTCTTTTTACAGTACCAGCCAAATGTTTGGACACTATAAAATGGGTGAGTGTGTATTCAGTTACCACCAGGACCACTGTTACCTTCACCTTCCACATCTTCTCCAGCTCTTCTCTCATCCCTTGGTATTTCTTGAGCTATTTGTGTTCCTTCTTTCTGATGCTGCCCTCACTTGGTATTGCTACATCTATCACTACGGCTTTCTTCCTCTGTTTGTCCACCACTACGTCCGGTTGATTAGCCATTATAAGTTTGTCTGTATGTATCCGGAAGTCCCACAGGCTCGTCAACCATAAACCTCTCGCTTAAGCTCCAAGGTAGGCTTGGATAGCATGGGGGGGTCTAGCCTGGGGACCCTTACTGGACACATGCCCTGGCCGGGATTTGAACCTATTGTTCCAGAGATGGTAATGTGATTAACCAGCTGAGTCTAGCTCACTTGGAACTCTGAACCACACATGGGGGCATATCCCATTTTGACCTCGGGACTTCCAGGTCGTACTCTGCACAGATGTTCCTGTACACTATGCCAGCTACTTGGTTATGGCGTTCCATGTATGCCCTGCCTGCTAGCATCTTGCATACTGCTGTTATGTGCTGGATTGTCTCAGGGTCCTCTCTGCACAGTCTGCAACTGGGGTCTTGCCTTGTGTGGTAGAGCCCAACCTCTTTTAATCTTGTGCTTAGAGATTGTTCCTGTGCTGCCATGATTAGTGCCTCTGCGCTGTCTTTCAGTCCAGCTTTGTCCAATCGTTTGGTAGGATTTGTCAATGTCAACCACTTCTTCCATGTGAAGTCATAGGTCCAATTTAACCCCTTTCACTGGGATTACATGTCTAGTAGCATTGTAACAGTTCCCGGTTCTCATCTTAGTGCCCATTTACACCTTATCTATTTTCTAGTAGCCAACTTATCATCAGTATGTCCTGGCTCCTCAACACCTGACACAGACCTTGTTAATCCGGGCAATGTCCAAGCGGGCACTCTGGGGACACTTACTAGATACATGCCCTGGCTGGGATTCGAACCCCTGAACTATTGTTCCAAAGATGGAACTGCCAGCTGAGTCCAATTTGACTTGGCACACACAAGCCTGATCACCTTCCCAAGAGTGGCTGGCCTGCATCTAAAGACTTGCCTGTGTTGCCTTGGCAGCATGTT
>VUQK01018412.1:18150-30224 GCA_015106715.1 Bujurquina vittata | reverse complement strand
TTTTGTGAATGTTAGTCCACGAGGACCTCGAGACACTTCAGAACAGCAGCGCAGCTCGAACACCTGCTGTCATGTCAAAAAATACACACATCTAGACTCAGCAGTCACAGTTAGGAAAAGCATAATAATGAGAGCAGCAAAAGCTCAATTAACAACTCTGCTAAACTAACACCACCCCATGTTCCTGATTTGGGGCGGCCATGGCTCAGGTGGCAGAGGAGGTCACCTACTGATCAGAGGGTTGGTGGTTCGATCCCTGGTTGCTCCACTCTGCATACCAACGTATCCTTGGGCAAGATACTGAACCCCAAGTTGCTCTCCGATGCAACTGTTGGAACGTCAGAAAGAAAGCACTTAGCTGCAGAAAGAAATGTTTGTGTGAAGGAGGCGTGTTGTACAAAACCCGTTAAGTGCTCAAAGTAGAAAAGTGCTATATAAGAATCAGGCCATTCACCATGATGTTGATGGCTATAATGCTTAATTTGAGGCAGTCTATGACTATCTGAGCAGCAAAGAAAATGAGTAAATTTAGCTAATGGCAACAAAACTTGTGGACTAAAAAAAGCCTACATACGAAAGCACATGCCACTCACTGCTTTGTAGCACACAGTTTGTTACTAAAGAGCCTTCCAGCATGAAGCTGCATAGTTAACCAGCTTTAAATGCCAAATGTTTTTGAGAGAAAAGTAGTAATGGAATCACATGTCAGTCAATGGCATCCTTCGATCTGATTGGTAGTGGGCTCAGCTGCATCGGTTCAAAGTTGAAATCAGCTTCGTGGATGCTTTTTGAGCCACAGCAGATCTGATCTCTGTGTTTGGAATATAGTTGTTAATATAGATGTCTTTTTTAAAAAAAAAGAGACAAGACAATTTTCCAGTTTTAGCATCTTTCAGCGTGCTGTTCTGGTTTAAAGTTTGGTCTTCTTACTTCTGAGTGGAGACTAAAACAGAGCTAAAAAAGAAAAGTTACTGTTGGTGGCACATTCGGCCCACCGTGTCAGCTACAGAAGGCAGATGTGTTAGGCCTCAGTCCCACAGACCGGTTGATGACACCCCTGGCAACCTCCAGTTGCTAGGGGAAAATTTGCATTCCTCCTCACCCTGCCGCCAAGTGATTGCTGGAGGTCACTGGCTCTCACTGGCTGAAATCAGTCACAAAGAGGGTGCTGCACCGAAAACCTTGGTTGCTAGCAATTGCCTGAGTCAGCCATAGTTTGCATGGAAGACGGCGACTTATCTGCAACTAACCAGTCACCAAGTGGTCGTGAAACTTGAAAATGTGCAAAACAAACAGGAAAAAGAGAATGTCTGCTTTTAAAATGAAAGTCATGCCTTTACTAAACAGTTTCTATTTCCACTCGCACTCGTCACAGTTTTACTACCACAAGTAGTTGTTAAGCGTTTGCAGACCAGTTGGCAAACTATGGGCAACTGAAGCAATCTGCTAGCGACAGAGCACCTGGGATTTCAGTGCGACACTGTCCACCTCTTTGCAACCAGTGTCACCCAGTGACAGCAAGCAACTGTGGGGGAGTGCGCATTTTTTTTAGGTTTAAATTTAAAATTTATATTCTAACCTCCTGGTACTATGACCGTTTCGAGTTAGCTTTTTGTTTTGGAGGCCATCGTGGGGTATCCAGTCTTCATACATTTTCCATGGGAAAATGTATGAAGACTATCTTTTATTCCACATGATACAAATGCAGAGGAACTGCCATAAAGCTAATAAAATAAAGCTGATTTGATTCAATTTTCTTTTAGACATACACTTGGCCTTTCTTCTTGGCACCATCTTTAGGCCAAACTTTCCAGTCTTTTTACCTCCCAAGTAGAGTCGAAGCATAGCAAAGTCATTTCAGTTTTGTTTTCTCATCGTTGCAGCCTCATCGGGCATGTTCAGAACTTATAGTCTTGTCCTTTTACAGCTTCTCAGTGTAAAATTTTCTATTTTACACAGGCGGATTTACAATTTGTTACACTTGGAAAGTGCATGCGGTCACTCAAGTTATTCTCAGGGCTGTTCCTAACCAGACAGTTACAACCTGGTCCATTTGGGGAATTAGGCTGTCTTTCTGGCCACTGGGCCAGTCTGCAGGGTGAAGTGGGAACCACTGAGCCCATTATGATTCAGCAGATGGCACGCAGCACCACCCTCTTAGTGCTCAAGTGCTTTCAGCAGTACTGTATGTTCTGTAATGATACTTAACTCATCTAGGACATCATATTACCCTTCGCCTTGGGATTCTCATCTTTCCCGGCTTCAAGTATAAAGCCAAATAAGCCAGGTTTGTTCTGGACTGGTTGTCCTGGCCACTGCAGTGCTGTCCCATTCAGAAAGTTATACAATACAGCTTTGACAAACAAAGTCAAATATAATAAAAGCAAAGCACTTTTTGACTGTAGCCTTCGATGTCTCTCTCCTTTTTCTTTTCTTTTTTCGCTCTGTCTGTCACGCTTCCATGGAAATGTCAGCTTTGTTGTAGAGTGATTGAGATAATGGTGGTGTGTGGCAGACTGCCTTGCGTGAGGTTTTCGAGGTTCAGCTGTTTGGCGGGGAGGGCTCGTGGATTTGCAGAGTCGTTGTCTGGATGCCTCCTCCTGCTCCAGACTCCCTAGGTGGTGTCCTCTTTCCTCCACGACAGCCTTTTATTGGCTCCACCGGCCTCTTGTGCTCAAAGGCACTCCTGACCTCAAGCACGATCATCTGCCCCCCGCCCCGTCACCTCTTTCTTGCCCTTATTCACCACTAAGGGGGAGGAAATGGCGTGGGGGAGGTATAGAGTGGCATGGTATAATTATCTTCTTTCTACATCGCTCTCTCCACCTTGGTTTTCTCATAACACCTCTCAGGGCTCAACTTTGCAACCTAAGCAGGATTGGTGTGCTTAACGAGGGCATCAGCTCTCTCTAAGCTATGGCACAAATGGAGGTTAAAGAAAACCACTTACATCAGATTAGCATGTGACAGATTGATGGGATATTATTACTTAGTTGCTATTATAGCCGACCACTTGCTATGTTAGCAACAGTTGCTATGCTATATTACATGTTGATAATGATGTGAAATAGTAAAATGTGGCCATTATCGTCACACTTTTTCCTTTACCGGTAATGGTTCCAGTTTGTGGAGCGGCAGAATAGAAACGGCAGGAATAGTGAGGGTCACATAGCACACCGTTAAGCCCTTTTTAATTCACCAAGTAAAAAATTAATAAATACCGTAGTAGAATTTTAACAATAGCTGTTTTTGCCAAATGCGCCACAGTAGAACTTTAAGTCAAGGAATGCCTCTGCCTATAAATGTCTAACTAGTGCTACAGTAGCTGGTAACACCATCAGATGTTTGAAGGTCTTAATATTACATGTATTGTGGTGTTGTTTGGTGATTATGTGCATTAAACTGTTGTTCAATAATATGTTGTTGAGGGTTCAAAATACAGCGGCTGTGCAACAACAATGTTTAAATATTGCCATCACCTACACAAGTAGTACATCTACTACTTTGTGAAAAAGGGAGTTGTCACGGGACTCTATGCAGTTCCGTGAAAAACTAAGTACACTGTTACTGCTTCCATAGGAAAGTAGCAGCCAGGTGCTGATGATCAAATGCACTTGTCTAACTGATCATCAGCTAGCGTGAGCACCTCTATAAAAGTATTGGCAGTTTGCTGGTCTGGAGCATTCAAGTGTGCGTTAACACAATGACACAATCTTCTCAGGTGGATGTCTAAGCAAATTCACCCCCTGATCAGACTGTGCCTTTTTCTTGAGATAAATGACTTTCACATCAGCCTTCATCCTTTAAGGGGACGGCTGGCTCGACTGCAGCTCAGCCCTGATGCACGGCACCTCCCGTGCATCATTCGGTTACCATGAAGACGGCCTGGTCCCTGCAGCGGGTCACCGATGAAGTTGACCATATCAGCAGGATGTGGTGTTCATGAATAATAAATGTGAAACATTAGGGCTCTTGAATGTGACCCTGGAAGGTCATGTGACGTGCGGAAGTCAGCACGGGGGTTGTTGTTGTTTTGGTTTTGACAATAAAGTCACATGATCGTCAGCACACGGAGGATATTTGTTCAGCTTAAGAACAAGACAGTGTAAACGCCTGTTGAGCTGCAGGTTCTCCACAATCTGACATTTTCAGCTTAGGGTTCAGGTTTCTGTTCTTGGAAAGGTTTTAAGAACACCGAGAAAGTGACCATGAGCATTCAATAAAAGACAATCATCTCGTGATCTCGAGAAAACCATCGGTGAGATAACGAGTTATTTATCTCGCTATCTCGAGAAAACGGTAATCGTTATTTCGTGATAACGAGATAAATAACTCGTTCTCACGAGAAAACCATCAGAAAAATGTTTACACGTACCATGGCCGCTCTCGGCTTCCGTACTATAGGACTCAGTTAGTGCGTTAAATGTTTTCCTATGAACAGATGAGGCCAATGTGGAGATCATGACATCCTGACATCCATCTTTTGTATACGAGGAATTTCACATCCCAGAATTTTTCTATTTATTATTTTATTTCAAAATATTTCTAATGGGATGATTTTTGATTCCACATGAATTTCTCTTGTGCAACTTTGTTTCCAAGCATTTTATTTGATGGGTATCGAGGACTTCCTCTTGTGCAGCAAGTTGCTTTTCAGCGTAGCCGTGATGACCGACACTGGTCTACATGGGCTGCCTGCTCATCATACACTGTAGTGCCTCATGTAGACATGCATGCTTCCCAACTTCACATGCATATAGACTATATTTTGCCTCACAAACTCATGCTTGAACACTGTGTGACCTCTGGTTGAGTGTTGGATTTCTACTGCTATTACAGTGCATATTGTAGTCTGGTCTGCAGGCTATTCTTAGCAGCACCATAAATGAAAACATGAGGAGGAAAGCTAGAGGGCTTTTAAAGGCTGCGGATCACATATGCGCTGCACGTTTCAACAAATCATCATCTGATGCACTGAGAGAGGGATACTTTTATGCTGTCTGTTTCTGTAGATTTTTGTTAAAGACACAAATTGTTTACAGCTTTTGACTGACGTGAACCCAAAAAGTCAAAGGCAGATACACTGATAAACCAAAGCATTGTAACTAAATGTACCGTTGGTCCTTCATGTATCAGTATAACTGAGACACCTAAACTCAACCAGAGCTCTGAAGGTGCCCTGTGGTCCACCGTTTTTCTTGATTGATGGGCATTCACCACTGCTCACTGGGAGCGCCTCTCAGCCCTTACAGCTTCAGAAATGCTCTGACCCAGGCATTTGGCTCTAAACACATGGCCCTTGTCAAAGTCAATAAGGTTTTTACACTCGCCCATTTCTCCTGCATCCAACAAGCTGTCCAGAAAAACTGACTGTTGTGCTAACCATTTTTACTGCCTTTCCAGTACTAGAAGCCAACCTCGCAAACTAGCAACATCATTCACACAAAACAGAAGATGCAGAAACATCTGGCTGTGGAAATGTACAGTGTGAAGGGATTTGGCAATTCCATAAATAAAGAACACAGTGAAGTAATAATAAAAAAAAAGAGGGAACACCCACAAAAGGCATTTATTTGACACTGCATCACAACCGACTGCAACTCATACCACTAATCTTTTGTACTACGGTTTTTACACTGCCAGAAGAGAATCTTATAAAACTGAATGAGCTGGATGGCTTCTAGCAGTTTGAACTGCACAATCTGACCACCCAATGCGAGGTAAAGAAAATCAGACTAGCTTTGCTGCTGGTGATGACTATGGCTATAAAAAGACCCCCAAAGTTTAACTGGACATGACAGCAAAGCTGGAGTTGCTTTCAAAGGACAAAGGTATTCCTGTTACAGTGTAACTACAGGTATAATGTGTTCTGAATATTCTGTTGTCGCCATAAAACTCTCCAATAAACACAATCATTTTTAGAAGTTCTGTGTTTAAAAGGCGGCCTTGGTTCCTCCATGTTAGCGAAAAATTAGAATTAGAATTTCATTCATGACAACCTGAAGAACACGAGTCCAACATTCACTCTCCTTTTAGCTTATTTGAACGCCTTATTTGTTGAATTCTGCACCACATTAGCCAGAAATTAGCTTGCTGTTTGCTTGGAGATGGGACGTGAACAGATGCAGAAAAACTGTGTAGCACTAGCGCCAACTGTGCAATAAAGAGGAGCTGGACCTGATGTGTTCACATCTGGGGCTTAAAAAAATCAAATCAAAAACTGAAGTTCCTCAAGTGACTCATTTTAGGCTGGCTCCAAAAGTGAGTCACTATAGATTTCAGTATTAAAATCCAACTTTGCAGCAGAAAAAAAAAACACATTTAGTTTCTTCAGCTACATTGTGACAACTTCACCCTCACTTGTGGCTACAAAAAGAAGATGGCTGCACATGTGGCCACAATGTTACAGATGTTACATGAGGTCCTAAACAGTATAAAGCTTAAATTCAGTGAGTGAATTTATCTCACCGGCTTAAATTCA
The DNA here is from genome assembly GCA_015106715.1 of Bujurquina vittata. Classification (NCBI taxonomy): domain Eukaryota; kingdom Metazoa; phylum Chordata; class Actinopteri; order Cichliformes; family Cichlidae; genus Bujurquina; species Bujurquina vittata. Next base: position 23,743 of record VUQK01018412.1, on the reverse strand, counting down.
AATTGGTGTCTGCTACACTTGATGTCTGCTCTGCACTAACCCAACACAAGGAACACATTTTTGGAACACTTCATTACAATACTGCAGACTAACCAGTTTACCCTGGACTGATACATGCAACGCAACCTTTGAAGGACACAAAATTATTAGGTTTCACAAAGCAAAAAAAGAAACATAAGGTAATCAGCACATCATTTATGGCTCCAATGTGTGATTTTAAAAACTCAAAACGTGTCAAAATTCACGTGCTGAGAAGAAACAAAGGATGTGATGAGGGTGTAAGCGGGAATGTGTCAGTATTACTGAGCAAGCATCTCCATGCCGTCAGCTGGAAGGACCGCCAGGCTGCAACACACGAAGAAATTAAGTCACTCAACAGTATTGCCTAATCTGCCTATGAGGTTTAATTGCTCATTAACTGAAGGTGCCAAATTGTTCCAGCCCACTTTGACTCCTGGCCAAGTGATAAAATTGAGCGTTCAAAACAAGACGGCAAAATATTGGTTGACTTAATAGTGCTTACAGTACATCCATTTTTTTACATACAATTTATAGTTTAATATAATTTATATATCTTTTTTTTGGGGGGGGGTAAGAGATACAAAATAACTTTATTGTCACTGTTAATACGAAACCACTGATTAGTGCAGGTTTAATTATTATTACCAAATCTTGCAACAGTTGGTTGCTTTGTGCATGCATGTGCGTGCGTGTGCGTGCACGTGCTGTTTGTGTGTGTGCGTGTGTGTGTTGAATCCATAACCTAAAGTATCTGTAGCCTGACTCTCCTCTCACAACCTACTCTCCAGCAGTCGGTTAATGGGCATAACTTTCCTGTGTTTGTGTAGCTTTTTCACGTGCCAGCAGGAGCAGCCACACCCAAACAGCTGGAAAGAGGACAGAAGCACACAGCTGGGAGGGAGAGCATGTGAGAGGTGGGTGTCGACCCATCTTAAGAGTGTTTAACACCACCAGACAGGGAGAGGGCCTAGAAAACATACACTGCACAGGTTCAGTGGCTTAAGTGCACTCCTAATTCCGGCTGAGTCGCAGTTTTAACTGCAAATTTAGGGGCACATTATGAGTAATTGAGAATAGAATAAAAAAGCCTCAGTGTGTCCCTGTGTCTGTGTGTCTGTGTGTGCGCATGAACTGGAACAATGTGGTCATTTATGGGGTGAATACCACAGCCTTTAACAAGGGCCCTTAACATATTAACCATGTGACTGTTAACATGTAACCATGTGATAAAACTTCGCATGCTAGGCTAAAATGAAGCTCCTAACCCCAAATGACACACGATTCAGCAAATGTCATTAATGTTCCTCTGAAAGTGTTTCATAAAATTACATGACGCTCTCACAAAGTAGGACTAAGTACGTGTGAACGAGCGAGAGCAGCCCCGACTTTTGCCCTTCAGAGCACGAGCTCGGCCACCTTTGCCCCATTGAGGCTGTGATGTCACCCTGAGCACAGAACAGGCCGTGCTGGAAAAGAAGGGTTGAAAAAAAGAAGACGCGAGAAACACGGTCCAGCAGAATAATTATATGAGAGAGGGAGTGAATCAGGAAATAGCTTTTGGTTTGGGAAACTCAAGAGTTTGAGGGAGCGCTGCCATGTGCTAAATGAAAACAGGATTTTAAAAAGGGGGGGGGGGGAGTGAGAGAGAAGGCAAAAGAAGCCAAAGTGTTTTTGTTTTTTCACTAGAGTGGCAGGGTAGCCAGTGGTCACCAAAGAGAATATCCCTCGTCCTCCAACTTTTCTCTTCCATCAACCTCTGCTGCTGCCCTCCTCCTCCCCTTCTTCTTTGCCTTCTCATTCTTTGCTAGCTGGCAGCCGCTCGAGTCTTTCCTCTTTCCTCACACATTTTAATGGGTATCTTCCCAATCACATTTTTATTGCAGGAAATTTCAGCCACACCACATTGCGTGAGCCGAAGGAGTGCTCCATTCTTAGCTCGGCACCGCCGAGTACGTACCAGGGTGTGTTGCGCATGCCAGTGTATATGCACGCATGTGTGTGTGTGTGTGTGAGTGGGGGTAGTGAAGTGGAGTGGTGTTAGTGTCAGTTTGATGCCAACATTACAGGCCTCCACGCCCCCTCCTCTTTCTTTTGGCAACAATTATAAATTCAGGAGGAGGAGGAAGCCATTGCGAAAAGACCCCCCAAAAAAAGCACAATGTCGTCTCTGACTCAGTGCACTGTGGCATAACTTCACAGGAATTTTACTCAGAAAGCCCCCTCACCCCACCCAGATCCACCACCATCACCAAAGCCCAACCTTTGTCTCAGTTTGTGAAAGCTTCAACTCCTCACCTCTACCTCTCCTCACTTTATTGTTTTCTCCCGGCATCCACCTGGGTTTTTTCGTGGTTTTGGACATGTGGTTTAATTGAAATAATATTTGCTGTACTCCATTGCCTCTCTAGCTCTATTCTTCCTTAACAACGAGCACTGTATTTTTAGCCTCCGCACCAAGTTCTGTCATTTCCTGCTTCAGGCCTTGCTTTGTTTTTGACCACAAGCAGACTCAAACAGACTGCTCTTCTTCCACCGCCACACTGTTCCTCATACACCCAGGCACGGCGCTTCCCCAGTGAACCATCTGTGTTTTTACTCAGTTTTCAAGACACTTGCACTGGATTTCTACACTCCGTTTCATGAAGGAGTAAATTGTTCTGAAATCGGCCAGCCAATATAAGAAAAATGGGGTGGTGAAACAAGTTCTAAGAACAGAACCAAGATAAAAATGTTTACTCCTACCAGACGAGTTACACACAATCTTGACTTCCATGTTTTCACAATTTCTAACATCAAAATTCTATCTCTGATGTTAGAAGTATTTATCTAACCTTGAAATCTGTCTCAAGGTTTTGCACAGCTCATTCAGAGTGTTACTCTGGACCATATGGCACAAAGACCTCACATGCAGTGCAAAGACATGCTGCAGGACAAGTCTGGACAGTAGATCGTTCTACAAATATACATTCAGCAAGAAGGCAGTGTGGCTTCCAGCATGGCTGCAGATGTTGAGGGAAATGCTGGAAGTGCAGATCATCCGCGACTCAACAGAATACAGTGAAATACCTGCTAAGGGTTGGTGCAGTAATATAAAGGGGTACATATTACTCTATGCATGCATATATTTCATACATATGCATGCATATATTGCATATATATCCAAAGGCGTAGAACAGTGGTAGGGACCGAGTTAGGTCCCCCCACCCTCCATCGTTTACTGTCATAAGCTACGCTGTAGCAGGCAGGTTTAAGGACCGCAGCGCAGGACTCAGGACAGAACTGAACTTTAATATCAGCTTTTATTTTGCTGGGAAACTCTGGACAGACAAAAACAGCAAACAGACTGACAGAGGACACAAAGCAGACAGGAAGCAGACGACAACAGCAGACGACAAAACAGAGAACTAGGAAAAGCATAGACAATATGTACACACACAGGCAATCAGGGAAATGGGATATACTGTACCAGAGAGCACAGCTCAACAAAATCTAACTAACAAGAACAAGGAAATAAATCTGAATACAGAGCACAAGATGCAAAGGACTGTAAAAGTAAAACAGGAAATGACTACATACAGAGATCGGGACTAAGAACTAAGACACCTGAACTCGAACAGAAAGCAGACAGACACGGGGGCACAGATAGAGACAAAATCAGACAGAAACATCAGGGAGTCAGGCAAAAATACTGGTGGGGCACAAACGACCTGGAAGAACATTCAAGCGTAACAAATGTTGAACATGGGATTATTTCTCACAGCGGAACAAGAAAACGTTAGCAGGTACTGTCTGTCAAAACGCTCCACCCTCTGCTGTGTACATAGAGCCGTCGTGCCACTGCTTTGCCACTGAGGTAGACCCCTCAGTGGACACCTCGGAGTTTCAGTCAGGATTCAGAATTCATCACAGTATGGAAACAGCACTATTAAAGGTTATGAATGATCTTCTGACAGTTGGCTCATCTCTATGCTTGTCCTGCTAGACCACATTCAGTACTGTTGACCATAATATTTTACTACAGAGATTAGTTAGATTTTTATTTTAGTCACATGAGGTACTGTACTGCAGTGGTTTGAATCATATCTATCTGATAGATTCCAATTTGTTCATGTAAATGTGCAGTTTTCCTTCACATACTTAAGTTAACCACAGAGTTCCACAGGGTTCTGTGCTAGGACCAGTTCAATTTACATTATAGATGCTTCACTTAGGCAGTATTATTAGAAAATACTACATACATTTTCATTGCTATGCAGATGATACCCAGCTTTATCTATCCATGAAGTCAGATGATAAAAATCAACTAGTTAAACTACAGGTGCATCTTAAAGACAAAGACAAGGATGACCTCTAATTTCCTGCTTCTAAATTCTCTAAATTTAGAGACAGCATGTCTTTTGCGCTGTCTCTATCCTCTCACCCCCAACCAGTCACAACAGATGACTGTCCCTCCTTGAGCCTGGCTCTGCCCGTTAAAGGGAGCTTTTCCTTCCCACTCTCGCCAAGTGCTTGCTCATAGGGGGTTGTTTGATTGTTGGGTTTTTGCTGTAATTATGGTATGGTCTTTACCTTACAATATAAAGCACCTTGAGGTGACTGTTTTTGTGAATTGGCGCTATATAAATAAAACAAAATTGAATTGACCAAAGACCCAGGAGGCATCCTAATCAGATGCCCAAACCCACCTCATCTGGCTCCTTTCGATGTGGAGGAGCAGCGGCTCTACTTTGAGCCCCTCCTGAATGGCCTGAGCCCCGTTCCGCTTGGCTTGCCAGTACCTATCGGCTGCCTCCAGAGTCCCACAGGCTAATAAGGACTCCTTCTTCAGCTTGATGGCTCCCTTCACCTCGGGTGACCACCATTTGGTTCAGAGATTACCACCACGACAGGCACCACCCACCTTGTAGCCTCCTTTGGAATGCTGTCGAAGTTCTGCCAGAGGAAAGAGTTGAAGATCTTGTGGACCCTAAATGGGGGACAAGCCGTCGGACAACATAGCTCCTGGGATCACTGGGACACGCAAACCCTTCCGCCATGGTAATGTGGCGATTCACAGAGGAGAGCTATATATATATATATATATATATAACCAAAAAATAGGGGAAATATATTCAGTTCCCTTTCAGTTCTTTTGATTTTAATTACATTATACTGTTCAGTCATTGCTGTGATACAGGGAAATCATGGCAGAATGGCTTCAATACAGTGGTGGTCAGGCAGATTGTAAATTAGCAGTAACAGTTTAAGCAGATGTCAAAAAACCCCAAAAAACACTACATTTAGGGCTGAACTGGTAAAGCATGATTGCAATGAATCTATGTTGAACCATAAAGCTAAGAAAATGTGATGTAATTGTATGTAATTACTCCATTGTTTGTAAGCACCCAGAAAATTTGGATATAAAAAAAATCAAAACACTAATGATACTCTACATTTTTCTTACTGTTAACAAATCCTATTAAGAGACCAAACTCAGTGGTGCTGACTACACTTTCTTTTTTTTTTTTTTGCTCATTAATAAACTTTTGAATTTTTTTTTTCAGAGCGCCCGTTCTTTTTTCTTTTTTTTTTT
>VUQK01018402.1:16439-31933 GCA_015106715.1 Bujurquina vittata | reverse complement strand
TGAAAGGGTTGCAGTTGTAGTTGGATGGTTTCAGAAAGAGGAAGAAGTCTTTACCCTGGTTAACTTTCTGATTTCTGTGGTGGCAGCAATTAACCATCATTGGACACCATAATGTGGAGTTTAAAGGTTGTTTCTTATATGTGAGACAAAGATATCTGAAATCTCTATCAAACATTCACATATAAGTAGAGGAAGTAAGGAAATGTGTTTTTCGGTGATTTTACACATTCTTCTACACATAAACTTTAAGTGGTCTTTTTGAAATGCCTGAAGTCATTTCTTAAACACTGACTCATTTTGTCTAGACACAAAGACAGGGAAGCAGCTACGAGAGAAAGCATATCTTTTTATGATATGAGAAACTGCAGCCAGAATCCCTCTCTACTCCATCTGCTCGGTTCAGGGAGCTGCCAACTCCAGTTCTGCAACACCACACATGCACACGCATGCACAAACGTTTGACGTGCTTATTGCATTTCAATCCATAGCAATATACAACAGTGAAACAACAAATGATTCATATGTACACATCTTTGTTAAAGTGTGTTTCAACGCAGCAGAATTTAAGTTTGTTACAGGATCATCTGACAGAAATTAAAGGATCTGTTCCCAGTCCGAGCACCGTGCAAGTCCAAACGCTCAAGTCAGCAGGCTCTGTGCTATAAACAGAGCTGAGTCTGGCCTGCCTTCATAACTCCTGCCTCCTTTAGATGCATCTTTATGGACCATTGTTCGCCATATGGGGGACATTAAAGTCAGGGACAGCAGGTAAATCACAGGCCTGAGCCTAGCACACACTCTGACCAGCAGGATATGGCCACCACCTTGTGTGTCTGTGAGTGTATATCATTTTGTGTGCATGAGAGAGAGAAAGAGAGAGAGAGTCACTAAGTCACTAATATGCTTTATCTTTTTTTGTATCCTATATGCTATTTTAATGGGGTTTTTTTCTCCCTTTTTTAGCTGTGGTATTGTGATCTCTTCACTGCTGTGTTGCGTGTTGATACTGCAGTTTTCATTGTACTGGCTCTGTTTGTACAATTACAATAAACTGAACTGAAGAAGAGTGAACATGTGACTAAAGAGAGTCTTTGAATCACATGGGTCACAGGTTCAGTAGTTTTACCGTAAATTAACTAGTAATACTGACACTGGTTGTACTTTATATGGGCAAATCTAAATTAGCCTTTAACTTCTACCAGGTAACTGGAAGCCTGTCTAGAGTTATAGTGAGGTTTTGACCTGGCCACATGGTAAATATGCGAATTTTTAGAAACTTTGGGGTTTTACATGTCAAATGAACTCTCACTGGTTTTTGCCAGTCTCTAGCAAAGACCAGCAAAGGGAAAACAGTTAACCCCAAAAACAAACCTGAAGTAGACTCAAATACAAAACCAGAACTGTAGGATGACTTGAGGAAAACCTGGCAAAGAAAAGTGGAGTCAAAACTATACAAACTAGTGCTAAATGAGTGGGAACCATAGACAGTATAAAAGATTGATCTAGTTCACTTCATGTCACCCACTGGTTTCTGAAGTCCCATTTTGAAGCCTTGAGGTGAGCATTTCTACCATCGCCATCCTGGACAAAAAAGAAAAAAAAACAGATGTGATGAGGAAAGGTTTGACTGTGAAACCACATAGTCACTGGCTAATGACTTGTGATTGAGGATTTATTAGCCATAGAGCACGCAGTTTCACCGAGCGACTAACAAGATAAAGCAGGAAAGGACTAAACAAAGACACAAACAGCACACATGAACAAGGAATATCAAGTCACAAGGAAAAGATAGTTGATAAAAGTGATGAAGAAAATGACAAAAATATCCCCACAATCAAAACTTATAGATCAAAACAGCTGATTTTTTTTAAAAAAATGTGATAAAATCTTAAAACCATGTATAAATAAGAATACAATTAAAGAAATTACATTGATTTGAATGATTTAGCTATTACAATTTCTTGCCCATTTTTCTATTCTTTTTTAAATAAAGATTTGTGCACATTTGTACTTCCATATAACTGTTTTCAATCATTGCTCTTTTTAAGGTGACAGGTTTACCGTAAAAATGATACAGTTTTCTCAGACTCAGGTCACGTTTTGAAAAATGGAGCTGTTGTACACAACTTCTTTCTTTCCACTCTCCCCTCCCTTCGTCCCTCTCTTCTTCCTCCTCCCCACCTCCCTGTTGCCAGGCTGCTCACCAGCAGGGGAGCCTGTAATCCCAGCAGCACCATTGTGCAGACCGGCAGGTATTTCCCCTGCCGTCCCTGAGCAGCAGACTCAGCTGACTGGCAGCGCTGTGGGAGCAGGAGGAGTTTTACTTTCTGTCCATCAGCCTGGCTCCTCTGGAAACACATAATAATAAAGCACTTTGAGTGCTCGTGTAGAGTAGAAAAGCGTTTCTTTTTAGCATTTTGAAGACAAAATAATTTTTCACCCTAAACTGCTACCAAGCTTTTTCCAAGATTCATGGCCCAAATTCAGAATGTGTGAGACGTGTGTATCGTGTGTGTGTGTGTGTGAGATGTTTCATTCCTAACCTTCCATCAACCACTTAGTCTCCAGCAGCTTTTCATTCACAGCAGTGGAGGGGTACATTTATTTAATCTTGAGTGCTCTGGCCTAACCAGTGAGTGGTTAATGTCTTGCATTTGTGTGTGTGTGCACTGGGGTCCTCTGATGCTGCACCCTTTAGAGACTAGGTTTCCAAAGTGCGGTTGGGGGGCTCCAGGGGGCCCTTGAAAGGGTTCCATAGGTCCTGCAAGGGGTTTGCATTCTTTATTTGTGTAACAAAAGCAGTCAGAAGCATTGTTCAATTGTTCGAGAGCTTGTGTTCATGTTTTTCTTACCTAGAATGTCTTGCCAGTGCAAGAGTATTTTACTCTTTATGAGAATTAGCACATCATTGTTGTCTAAAAAAGTTCATGAAATTGAAATTTACAAAAAATGTCCATCAATCCAACCATTTTCTTAACCACTTGTCCAGTTCAGGGTTGCAGAGGAGCTGGTGCCTATCCCAGCTGCCATAGGATCAACGATGGGGTACACGCTGGACATTTTTCCCATCTATTACAGGGCCAACGCATTGAGACAAACAACCATTCACGCTCACATTAGACCTATGGGCACCAGTCAACTTAACATGTATGTCTTTGGGCTGTGGGAGGAAGCCAGAGCATCTGGCGAGAGCCCACGCAGGCACAATGAGAACATACAAACTCCACATATAAAGGTCTCACTCAGTCTGGTGGGTTCATACCACTTTCTTGCTATCAGGTTCAGTAGTAACCACTGTGCCAACACCACAAAAACTAAAAAATGTTTTTGTTGATTTTTATTTCTTTCTTTTGTGGGATCCAACTGCACTGTTCCTGTTGGGGATCAATTCACGGCTGCTCTGCATTTGTGTAAAAAATGGCTTAGGCCCCAATTATAATCCTAAAGACCGGTTGGCAGCCACCTGTTGCTAGGCAGAAAAGCGTATTCCCTGACTGGTTGCAGTTGGTAGGTGAAACTGGTCACAAAGATGTGTAATGATGCTGCATTGAAAAGCTCCTTGTGGTTGCTTTGGTTGCTAGCAGATTGCTGTGGTCAACCAAAGTTTGCATGGGAGATGTGGACTTGTGTGCACTCGCTTACTGGGGAATATACATTTTTCTCCAGTGACCCGAACTTGCCAGGGTGTCACTGACTGGTATCTAGGCCGTTGTGTCTGAAGCCTTAACAAGATCCCGACAACAGTTTTCTCTTCATGAAAAATCTGCCTCAACCTATTACGATTGCAGTGTTGTGTGTACTGCATTACAAAGTAATACATTAATGTGCTAATGGAATGCATTGCTGTACTACATTCAGTAATCACATTATAGTTACAATTGTGTTGCTACTTGCGTTACAAAGGTTACAAGCACATTAAAATCAGCTGACCGCAGTGTGCAGTGTGTGCAGGAAGAAGGAAAACTGTGGTCTGTTGTGGTAAATGGTTAATGGACTGGTTCCTATATTGTGCTTTTCTGCTCTACTTTGAGTGCCCAAAGCACTTGTGGTCTATGACTTTTGAAAAGCAGGAGAAGATATGAAGATTATCTTTCATTTTTGCTCAAGTGCAAACTGCTAACACGGCAGCTCTTAGCTGTCCTTGCAGCTACTTGCTTCAAAGCCAATGAAAAACCCAAGGCGATGTTAAAGCTGAACATGTACTGATACTAGCCAGCAGCCAGAGCCTGATCTTCAGCAGGTAACAGAGACAGTGATGAGCAGTTGAGCTTGTAGCACTGTAGCCTTCGCTTCTACCTGTTTCTACAGTACAATTACTGTGGCAAAGTCTTTTCGGGTGATTTTACCACTGACTGGTAATTATATGACAATGCATCTCGGGTCACAATGCAGAGTAACACAACATTAATATCACAAATTACTTTCTCAGGGAGTAATGACATTATGCCCTCTTCAGCTTTCTTAGAACCCTCACATAGATTTCTATTATGGTTTCTTTGAATGGTTTATCCTCTCCTTTTATGTTGGTGCAACCAACAACTAGCTACCCATTTATGTCAAGCAGTGCCCATAGCTCACATACAATGTGTGTAATGGCCACATAAACAGACTTTAGTAGCAGAGATGGGCCAGTTAATGTAGCAAGTATATACAGTCCCATCATAACACTAGCGCTATTCGATTAAGCTAATCTCAGTTACTCAAACTTAACTAAACATCGTCTATGGAAGGAACACATAACACTTAAGGCATTTTTATATTTGGTTTTTAATGTATTCTGTAATACTTCTGGAGACAGGTAAGTCTTAGGGTTCTTTTTTTTTTTTGTATATCCCAATCTATTCAGACAGGTTCTCAGCATAGCTACAGTAAATGTAGTGAGTGTGACTAGAACTCTTTAATCGGTGGCACACTACTGTAGCGGCCTGTTAGAAGTTCTGTCCTGCTGCCTGTGGCCTTTGCAGCCCTGGTGGGGTGCATTTGTCCCCCCTGCACCACTGCCCGGCCAGTTGGCAAGCCTAAGCCAGGAAACTGTCAGTGTCAATTGAGCTGAGTGGAGGAGGTCCTGCTAAAGGAGCCTTGGTAGTTCCAGGGCCCACCTCTGTTTCCAAAGCATGGGAATAAAGAACTCTGCATTCCACAGGACTGAGCTGCCAGCTTTCCCCCCACCCACAGTTCACAGAGAGCCCTGAATGAGATTAACAAAAGCATTCTGTTGGACCCCTCTTGGCTGGCTTCCACGTCAACAGCTCGCAGGGTCAGGGGTCACACTAACTACATTCATTCCCAGCAGACCCCTTGCTCCAAACACAGGCTGCCAGTCGCACAAACTCCCAGCTTTCCCTCTAATCCTCCGAGATATGTCTGATCTTTCCACATGTTTCTGCTCAATTAAAGCAATATCACACCTTGCAAATGGAACAGAGAGAAAGAGGCAAGCAGGAGAGAGGAGAGTGTGTCTGCAAAGATGAACAGAGAGGAGAAAGTGAGAAAAGCAAATGAGTGGAACATGGAGAGTGAAAGAGAGAGGACAATGGAATTATTAATCTGCTCGTGTAATGCTCCAGCACATGAGTCTGCGCACCTGATGAAACACCGCAGGAAAAAGCTCAATTGATGGTGGACACATGACTGACATGGTAGCAAAGCCAATACAGATATGCAGCACACAGCTCTTACACATGCGCCATTCTGTGGCTGAACTATGCGTTGTGTTTTTGTGTTCTTTGTTTCTTCGGTAAACGTAATGATTACTTCAAATTCCGATCTGATGGATGGATTTACTTTTTTCTTTTTACCAGCTGTTGTAGAAAGTAGTTTATTTTGCATGTCCTATGCATCCTTGCTAAAAGCTACCTGTGGGCACAGATATAACTTCACCTCGTCTGAAGGTTTGTGCGTGCCTACAGACAGTTCAAGTGCTTTTCAACTCATCAGACTTTGCTGTTTAGATTAAGTTGCAATATAGCAACTTTTCATAATAACAATATTTTCTTTGTAACAAAGTAGGCTAAGATCTACTGCATTTTTTTTTTTCGGCCTTATACGGCTTGATAGCTTTGCAGTGGAGAGGAACAGGAAAGCGGGATGAGAGATGGGGGAAGACACAGTTGGGACTCCAAACCTGGACCGTCTGCACTGCCACGCGGCATACGTGGTCACCTGCTCAACCGCTAAACCTGATCTATTGCATATAACAATGTTTTATAACACACTTGGGGGTTATTTTGCATTTGATAGTTGTGGATAGTGATAAATCAGGCACATTTAAACACAGACAAGGCTGTGTATAAAGTAACTTGCTGTACACATTTGCATTTTGGAGTATTTTCTGAAACATCTTTTCCCAAAAGGTTTGTATGGCACATGTATAATACAAATAAAAACAGAATGGAATTATTTGAAAATCGCTCAAACCCTATATTTCAATGTAAAAAGTATAGAGACAACAAAAAACCGAGAAAAGTGTTCTGTTTAAAAGAAGAGATTCTATTTAAATTTAATTCAGTTGAAACTATTTCAAATTAGCAGGGACAGGCAACAAAAGACATCGAAAAACACCTGGTGGAACATCTCACAACTAATTAGGTTAATTGGCAATAGGTCAATAAACATGATTCAGGACAAAAAGAGCATCCCAGATGTGAAGATGGGGAGGGGCTCACCACGCTGCGGAGACTGCATGAGCAAATTGTTCAACAATCTAATAACATGACTTTGTTCACACTGCACAGGTCATTGTTGCATGCTAAAAGGCAAAAGAATCTTACCAAGCAACAAACAAACAGATCAACATCCAGAAATGCTTTCACCTTTTCTGTGCATCGGTGAAAGCTAAATTATATTTACACTTTGAATACACATCAGATCTTAATGGTGAAGGAAAGTCATGCTGGACATCTACACTGATGTGGATTGGGTAATCTGTTAGGTATGAAATGGCGCCGCATTGTTTGAGGGAAATGAAAAGGATCAGCCTACAAAGAGCTAAATTCAAAGCCACTCCAAAAAACGCAAAATGGTACTCACTAGTATTTATGGCACCCCCACACGCTTTTATACATGCCTGAAAATGTCGGGGAGTGCTGCTAATTGATGATGGATGGTCTCCTGGGGGATGTTCTACCAGTTGTGGACCAGAGCATCACTGAGCTTCTGGACAGTCTGAGGTGCAACCTGGTGGTGTCAGATGACCGAAACACAATATTCCAGAGGTGTTCTATTGGATTTAGGTCCGATGAGCATGGGGGTCAGTCAGTGGTATCAATACCTTCATCCTCCAGGAACTGTCTGCACACTCTTCCCACATGAGACTAGGCATTGTTGTGCCCCAGGAGAAACCAAGTACCCACTGCATCAGTGTAGGGTCTGACAATCTGTCCAAGGATTCCGTCCTGATACCTAAAGGCAGTTGGGGTCCTGTTACCTCACCTATAGAGGTCTCTTCGTCCCTCCACGGAGGTGCTTCCCCAGACCATCACTGATCCACCACCAAAATGATCAAGCTGAACAGTGTTGCAGACAGCATAACGTTCTCCACGGCTGTTTCACATCTGTCACATATGCTCAGGGTGCACCGGCTCTTATTTCATCTATGGAAAATGCTAATGAGGCTCCACGGTGCCGGGCAGTTAGCACAGGGCCTACTAAAGGGTGTTGGACCCTCAGGCCACCCTCATGAACTCTGTTTCTGATTGTTTGGTCAGACACATTCACACCAGTGGCCTGCTGGAGGTCATCTTGTAGAGCTCTGGCAGTGCTCATCCTGTTCCTCGTTGCACAAAGGAGCAGATTCTGGTCCTGCTGATGGGTTAAGGACCTTCTATGGTCCGGCCCAGCTCTCCTAGAGTAACTACCTGTCTCCTGGAATCTCTTCCATGCTCTTGAGACTTAGTTGGGAGACACAAACCTTCCGGCAATGGCACCTCTTGACGTGCCATCTTGGAGGATTTGGACTGCATGTGCAACCTTTGTAGAGTCCAGGTATTGCTTCATGCTAGCAGTAGTGACACTGACCTAGCCAACATGCAAAACTATTGAAAAAAAAACCAGTCAGAAAAGATGGGGAGGGAAAACATGCCAGTGGCCACCAGCTGTAAAACATTCTTGTTTTGGGGGTTGTCTCATCGTTGCCCCTCTCGTGCAGTTGTTGCAAATTTCACGAAAGCAGCTGATTAACAACCCCCTCTACTAGCTGACTGACCAGATGAATAGGACAGATTATCAGCTCTTTACTTACTGCTCTTATCTTAATTTCAAATCCATCAAAAAACAAATATACCCGTTGTGCAATACTCAGTTTGGCAAGTCTTTCTAGATGGAGCGTGAGAGTGCTGACAGGATCTAGAAAGAGACCATATTTCTCCCATATTGGCTTTTTTCTTTTCTTTTCTTTTCTTTTTTTTTTCTTGGCTCCCTGTTAAATCTAGAATAGAATTTAAAATTCTTCTCACAAGGTCTTGAATAATCAGGCCACATCTTATCTTAAAGACCTTATAGTACCGTACCACCCCAAGAGAGCTCTTTGCTTTCAGACTGCTGGCTTACTTGTGGATCCTAGAGTATTTAAAAGTAGAATGGGAGGGGAAAATACTGAATAAAAAAATAAAAGCAAATAAATAAATAAACAAGAATAGCCTATAGAAACGTATAGAGCTGCTCTTGTAAAAGCAAATATGTTTGGCGCATCAGTGCATTCGGATCTCCATTTCGTTTGCAGAAAACTGCCGGACATGACAGGTTAAAAGGAAGGAAAAAAAGAGAAAAGAAATGGGAGGAAAAAGCTTCAGATTTCAGAACCCCTTTCTGTGGAACCAGCTCCCAGTTTGGATATGGGAGACAGACACTCTAGCTACATTACAACTTTTTTTTTTGATAAAGCTTATACTCAGGGCCGGCTCAAGAGACAAGCCTCCCTTAGTTACACTGCAATAGACCTCTGCTGAGGGTTTCCTGTGATGCATTGAGCATTTTTTTTTCCACTCACCTCTTTTCACTCTCTATGTGTTTATACACCAGTCTGTATTTATTCATTAGTATTATTAATCTCTGGCTCTCTTCCACAGCATGTCTTTTGTCCCGTCTCCCTCCCCTCACCCCCAACCAGTCGAGACAGATGGCTGCATCTCCCTGAGCCTGGTTCTGCCGGAGGTTTCTTCCTGTTAGAAGTGAGTTTTTCCTTCCCAGGGTCTTTACCTTACAATATAAAGCACCTTGAGGTGACTGTTATATAATAGAATGGTCACCTATGTAAGTCACGGTACTATATAAATAAATTGAATTAATGTGACTTAGTGGAGATCGAATAAAATTGTGGGCACAGTCAAGAGAAGAACTAAAATATCATGTGTCATAAAAGATAGTGAACTAGAGATCACGTAAATGGGGACTTCAGGTCAAATACATTCTATTGTGTTACTTCAAATAAATCAAACTGAAGCGACCATTTAAAACTTTCTCTTACCCCTCGATTAGAAAAATCATATTGGCATATTGTTTTGTTTCAGCAACTCAACTTTAACAATTTTGGCACCTTTGAAAAAGGATTATTAGTTGTAACTCATACTTTTCATTACACTCAGATAAATACATTTCTGCAAATAAAACAAAAACAAAAATCTGATCTTCAGTTGCCTCCCTTGATTCTCCCCCAGGGTCATCAGAAGCAATTTGAACAGCCTTCCAGCTGACTGGCCTTTTAGATCCTTGAACTTTCAAAAGAGTGACGTAACTTCTTGACTAGGTCCATTTATTAGCGGCTTATTAACAGCTGCTTGGGTTAAATCTAAACAAGCTCTATTAACAATTGTTATTAACTGACAGATATTTAACTGCAACTGAAGCTGTTATAAATGTCGTGTGAAAAATGTTTTATTGACCATTGTCATTAACATTTGCATTTTTGAATATGCAAATGCTTTTCACCTCTCTTACGTACTTTGTCATAATAATTTCATCAGTGGATGAATTTTTTTCCCCATCTTTCACTTCCGATAAAACAGTCGGAATAAAACTCAAGTCCCACCAGAGATTTCTCCGTGCATTACAAGCCACAGACTTGGCTCTCAGTGAACACAAAGTCTCTGCCCACGTCACTCTGTATTTCTGCTCACACCTCAAAGGGAGGGATGTTGGCTTTGTCCTGCATCTGAAACCTGTTAGCCCAAACAGCAGCAGTAAACCAAACAAGATCGGGAGGGGGTAAAGATATATAGAAATGAGGATGAGGTTGGTGGGGAGGATGGTTGATGGGGGTTGCTCACAGGATCATACATTACTTTCTTTTCTCTCCTAGTATTTCTTGTCCTTGATCTGCCTGCTTTTCTTTAAGCTGTATCCAGAGCCCCGCCCCCTGCCGAGCCCAGAGCCCAGATGACGGGAGGCCTCGGCCAGCTGCAGGCTTCACTGGAGCCCAGTGTAGATGCGGAGGGGGTGGGGGCTTGGAGGGGCAAGGGGGCTTCGCAGGGGTTGCGCTGGATGGAAGTCAGAGAAAGAAGCCAAGAGAAAGGTGGCTGATGACAGCGTGAGAGCTATGTGAGGATATTGCTCTCAAAGACACAACATGGGCACCCTGAGAGATTGAGTTTCAAAGCAGGAAAAAGAGCAGAGGATTTCCAGTCCGATCTGCTTCCACAGCTAAGACTGTCCACACACGGGAAACTTACACAACCCCTCACTTTGTGGCAGTACACCTACTTCCCAAGTTGCATTATCACTTTATATTTTCTTTATAAAGGTTCTGTGAGTTGTAACATAAAAACATTTTTTTTTTAAATAAATCATTTCAGAACTCTTTATCGATTAGAATACACATTATATAACACAACTTTTCACTTACCAAGCTTGTCCAAGCAACACAAGTATCAGCTGATATTGGCCTTGTTAACTGTTACCAGCCCATGAGCAAATAAGAGAATGTGTACTGAAGCCTGCGGTTGATGCTTATCTGCTGTGTCAGATCAATTTTGAGCCATGCTTAATTTTCTTAAAAGATTTCTTTGCTTTCCCAACACAGAAAGGGCAGTAAATAAGCACAGAAACAAAACAAGCAAACAATGTGTCTGAGCCCAGAATTTTTCAATGCATTAATTGTGTGTTGTTTTTTTTTTTTCTAATTAAAGGGTGGTCGGTGATTCCCTAGGCAATATGACAATTACAAATAATCTCCAAACTCTTTAAGAAAGGATAATGTAATAATGTGTTACTCTGTGCTTGATTGAGGACTGCAATTAATATTTAATTAATATTTTTACTACTGAGACTGTCTACTTCACAAGATATAAAGTAGCACTGAGAACCAACGCTACCAAACAACAGGGCTGAATATTCCTTCCTGACTGACTTCCAAACAATCCGGAAGGTAGTCAGTCAGCTAGCTCTGAATCAACTTATTAATCAGCTAGTTGTTTCAGTCCCTGAAATAACAAAGGATACACAAAAACAGACCTATCTTGTCGGTCTTTCTTCATTCATATTCTTCTGATCGTCTTGGGCCAGGCCGTAAGACCTCCTTCTCCCCAACCACCTCCACCAGTTTGTCCAGGGGGTCACCGAGGCACTCCCGGGCCAGCATGTTCTGGGTATTCGCCAGGCCTTCCTCCCAGTAGGACATGCCTGGAACACCTCACACATGAGGTGCCGGGAAGCTTTCTAGTCAGATGCCTGAACCACCTCAACTGGCTCCTTTTGATGTGGATGAGTAGCAGCGCTACTCTGAGCCCCTCCTGAAGTCCTGAGCCCCACTCCTCATTATATCTCTAAGGGAGAGACCAGTCACCCTTCTGAGGAAGCTCATTTCTGCCGCTTGTATCCGTGATCTCGCTCTTTCGGTCACTACCCAAAGCTTGAGACTATAGGTGAGGGTAGGGAAGTAGGACAGTAAATTTACACCTTTGCTTTTATGCTCAGCCCCTTCTTCACCATGACAGATCAGTATAGCGTCCACATCGGTACAGCCCCAGCCCCAATCCGTCTGTCAATCTCCTGCTCCTTTCTCCCCTCACTCATGAACAAGACCCTAAGATACTAAAAACCCTCCACTTGGGGCAGCAACTCGTCTGACGTGGAGTGGGCTGAGGACCATGGCCTCAGGTTTAGAGGTGCTAATTCTTATGCCTGCTGCTTCACACTCATACTGCTCTAGTGTGAGCTGGAGGTCACCACCCGATGAAGCCAAAGGGACCACATCATCCGCGAAAACCACAGATGAGCTTCTGAGGCCCCATTTACATCAACGTTCCCAGTGGAACCTTTGTCATTTTGCCGTTTTGTCATTTCTGAAAAGTGATGCGTTTACATGGAGACGTTTCAGAAACAATCTCCGTTTAGACTAAACTGCAAGACGCTTAAAACGCTGCAGTTCCTGCTGCCAGGCCACAAGTCGGAGGCGTGGATGTAGGAGCACCTGTGTTCAGATCAGCCAGCCCATTCTTCCCAATCACACCGCTCCAGGTTTCACTGGCATTGCCCACGTGAGCATTGAAGTAACCAGAAGGCTAGGCACTCTGAATAGAGCCTAAATGTTGTTTGTCTATAAGTGCCAGTAACAGTCAGGATCTGTTCCCTGGCCTAAAGGTGCAGGGAAACAACCCTCTTGTGCACTGGTGAAAACTCTGAAGTATAGGCAGAAAGCCAAGCAGACAGAAGCATACCCACCCCAGCCTGCTACCTCGCACTGAGGTTATGGCATGGTGTGGTACGAAGCCAACCTCATGCACTAGGTGTGAGGTTGGACAGGTCTCCATTCCCATCCCAGGCAGAGTAAATTGTTCCCTTGGTGTCTCTACCATAAGGGTCATTGGAATCGCTCTTTGACTGGCCCCTCACCCAGGACCAATTTGACCCCACCGGGGGTAAAAGTCCACAGACAACATAACTCCTGGGATCACTGGGACACACAAACCCTTCCACATTAATAAGGAGGTAATTCACTTTCCCTCCCCAAAAATGAAAACAGTTGTTAATTTCAAAGCTTAAGACATTTCCTGGCACTTCACTGAGGATGAATAACTGAGGCAAACCCAAAGTGCTTTTTGAACCGACCTGGGCGTTGTAGGCACTGTGGGCCAGATGTGGCCCATTGGTTATCTCTGACCAGCGCATGTGAGGTCAAGGGTAAATTAGAAATGCAAATAAATACACATCATGCACTTTGTCCAATTTCAGCCACTAAAAACTCTTTCTCGCAGTTTTGTGGGAATATACAATACAACTTTCTTGCTTTTATTTTGACGGAAACTGCTTGTTTAAATTGACACATGCACACATGGACGAGTGAATGCAGCTTCACTGCAAAAGTGTTGGGACAGACGTTTATGAGAGGTTGCAAGCCTCGAAAGCTGTCAGCTGCTCACATAAAAAAGTTTGGTGGACTCTGTTGTGCTAATGTACCCTAAGGAAAAAGGAGCATTTGAGAATGTGGAGCCGGAGCTTCAGGTTAAAAGCAGATAAGTTTGACTTTCTCTTCTTGGCTCTGGGCGAGAGCTGTGACGTCAGTGACACATACCTTGATAGATTTGTGCTAAATTGGGAGAAACTGGCAGGTGTTACAACCGGTGGCTTTCCAAATGTGACAGTGAAAAATGTTTGACTTTTGAAACAGATGTCAGACTGACTAAAGGGATTGAAATTAACCCAGAACTGAAATTGGTATTTTTAAAATTGTATTATTCTCTACAGGGTCCACAAATCAGTGTTAAAAATGAACAGTGTTGATGATGTTGCTGTTGTTAAGTGTAAGAACACCAAAACACAGACATTGTGTTGCATTTTGGATTCCCTTCTGGCACTTCAGCATCTACTCTTACCCGTGGCAGTTTATGCGCACGTAAAATTAATATTCAGCAGAAATTAGTTTAGCTTAATGCTGTGGCCTTTTTCAACAGTCCCAGTTTCTCATGTGGTCCCTTGGGAAAATAAATTGCTCATCCCTGCTCTAGAAGGACGTTTTGCCACTTGGTAACCATTTTGAAACACCTCTAAACACTTACGCTTTCAGTTCATTTGAAGGATTATCTGCCTTAGCATTAATTTCTACAGTCACTATGGCGATAAAACTGCATGTACACAATAAGCAGTTTGATAAAAAAAAAAAGTTTGCTGAGCTTTTTTCATGTGGAGGTTCAGCTTCTACTATCATCTGGGTGTAAGAGGCGTACAGTATTGCACCTAAAATCTATGAAATGTCAAATAAAACACACAAAATTGTCAAGTCAGGTCAAATCACTTTAATTCATATGGCACATTTAGGACTGGACCAAAAAGTTTTTTGCAGTCAAATCAAATATGTTAACATATTAATACATTAAAACTGGAATTAAAATCAAAGAAAATATAATAGAACAGTAAGAAAATGCTGACACTGGATAAAAACCATGAGGCACCTCATACTTACAGTACATGACAGCAAATGAAAATCAGCGAGCCTTAGAACTGATTTCTTCCTGTCAGCTGTTGGATATTGCTTTCTGTGGGGTTGTGTACTATTCTGGAGACTGGGACAACAAGAGGCAAAGCCCACTCACCACTCACTCCAGAAACCCTCAAAGCAAAATGTAGAGTTAACTTCAATCTGTAATATATTGTGGAGCGGATCCAAGAACGCTTCAAAAACAAATAATGTAAATTATTATTATTTTATTTTTTGTTTCACTGGTAGCCAGAGCAACTGGGCCAAAACAGTTGTTTTCTGTTTGTGCCAATCGTAGCAGCCTAGCTTCGGCCATCTACAACTGAAATGAGGTGGAATTGTTGAAAACTATTCAGGGAGTTGCTGTAGTCCAGCTGAGAATAACTTTTTTCTCAGTTCTTTACAGAAAAAAAAAAAAAACATTTTTAGTTGATCAAAGGTTACACATTAAGACCGTATACAGGTTTTCTTCTCAGGCACAAGATGTTTAGGTTTTTGGGAAGAAGTGTCTGTGCATGACCAGATTGTTCTATTATTGATGTAATAAACACTTGAGTGTAGAGGATCTCTTGCACATTTCCTTTGTGTTTTGAAGTGAGCCAATATTGATTAATTCGTGGTCTTTATGGTACTTGGTTTGAGCTCTTGCATGCCTAATTTCTAAAATGAAATGGACTTAGGGATCGTTTGAATTCCACTTCAGCTAGTGGAGGTGTGATAGGGTCGGTTTATGACATTGTGCAGTTGGCGTCAACAGGGGGCGCCAGGACTCAATATGTGGCTCCTCTTAAACTGAGCCAGAAAAGCCTTTTTTCCCCCCCCCCCCTTCTCTTTTTTGCAGATTAACATTTGATGTGATCAAAAACGGGTGGTGTGTGACAAAATTAGTTGACAAATCAATTTGACAAATCAGATGATATGACATGAGCTGAAAGATGCGGACATGTGGCGCTCGTCTCATGTGACATTCAGACAGCATTCTCACGTCGACCTAGGTTCATTTAAGGGGAATTTGTTGCGTGTTGGTGTGAGGAGTTACTCCGATCAGATCAGCCAAATTTCACTTTCAAAATGGGAAAAAGAAAAA
>VUQK01018397.1:0-15273 GCA_015106715.1 Bujurquina vittata | reverse complement strand
TCACAGCTGCTCTACACTGCTGCTGCACCACTGCAATATGTAATCTATGTGAATCACAAGGATAAAGCAGTGATACACTCCCATGGATCAATGCATACCTGCACACAATCACATTCCGGAACAGTCAGTGTAAAGCACTCTCCCTTACTGTGTTGGTAAGCATCAGGAGGAAGACTGACCCCTAAAGGTCAATTGCGGTGTTTGCACCGCACAGTGAATGGAAATGCAGCATGAGGGACAATCTCTGAAACTCCCACCTGGACCCAGTTTGTTGGTCTATAAAAGAAATGATAAGCAAGGCTTTAAAACTTAAACTATCTTGTCAAACAACACGATAATTACCCTCAGTGTGTTTGATTGTGGAGCCTAGGTATGACCTCTCAATCATGGACGCCCCACGCTGGCTCGATGGGGTGGGACTGTGAAGGCGCTGGAGAATCTGGAATTGGCTCACAACCCTTCAAAATAGACACTTGGTGTGGAACCGCGCTCAACGCAGTCAGTCTGGACTCAGCCCCCATAATAAGCCTGTCTGTGCGTCCATGTGTGCCTGTGTGTGGGCGTGCCTGCCCGCCTGTGAAAATATGTGCCGTTTGTATGTTTGTGGGTTGTTGCATGTGTGTTGGTTTTTATCAGTGTGTGTTTTCTCTATTTATCCTTTGATATGTGAATGAGCATGTGAGTGTCTCGCTCTCAGCTTCTCCCTGTTTGCTGGATCTGTCCATTCTGCGGGCTGGGGCTGACAGAGCGGATGCAGATAATTATAAGGTGTTCGTAAAAACGCACCAACTTTGGAGATGCCTACTCTCCCTCTCCCTCCCTCTTCCTCACTCTCCTCTCTCTTTCTCATCGTCCTTTCCTCCCTAACCCTCCTCCCTCCCCTGCGGCTCAGTCGCTTCAGTCGAGGAACCACAACACCGCAGACCTTAAGTACAATCTTCAAGCAGGCTGTGTGTGTGTGTGTGTGTGTGTGTGTGTGTGTTTATAATTTTTTTATGCTTGTCTCCTTTTCCTCTCTTTGATTGCAGCTCACTTGATGCATATCTTTTGGCTATCCTTCTTTTCAACCCTTGTTGGACACCCACACCCACACGCACTGAACTGCCCTCGTCTTTTCTCCCACACAGCCACATTCCAGCACTATAAACCAATGTCCTGCGGTGGCTTGGTTTTCAACTATGCCCCTGTGTTACATCGGCATATATTACATTTTCTTACCCTGACTCACAAACCTGACCGCAGTGTTCGGTGCGCACCCACCACCTGAGTCCACAAGTTGAAAGATGGTCGAATGAATTTGTGTCTGTGTGCTGACACTCTGCCCCAAAGATGCCCAACTTCACTTAAGAAACAAAATAATGTATTCATCCAGTCACTGGAAAAAAAAATATCTGTTTTTGCTGTGGTTTTATGGTGCACCAGCTGATCTTATCCTGTGGAACATATAAGAATACAAAGCAGGAGGAAGACAGCAGATGCCGTAGTGTAATTTGTGACTTCTATGAGCATCCTTTGCACGTGTCTGCTTTCCATTTGTTCCATTTCTAAACAGCTATTCTCTTTTCAAGTCCTTATCACAAACAATCCGCATGTGCACTCAAAACGTCACAATAGAAGGCAGCGTCGGCCCAGTTGGTGTTTACTCAGAGACGAATGTGTGCGCACACGGCAATTGTGTACGTTGGTTGCGCATTTTTCCGTGTCTGCGCGTACACGGACACAGTATGGGCATGCGCGCGGGAAAAATATCCCCGTGTCTTTGCATCTGTGTTTGGGATGTAGGCTTAGGTTACAGCATGGTGCAGATTGCTGAACCGTGGGTATGAATGGGTCCCGCCACCTGCTAAGTCTTGTCAGTCAAATGGAGAAAGGGTGCACCGTTCAATCTGAGCAGAGTCGCGTTACAAATGAGGGGGACATCTCTGCAGAAAGACGGAGTGAAGCACCGGCAACAGATGAATAAAAAAGGGAACAGCAAACAAGAAAGTGTTAAGAAAAATTAGAGTGTGCAATGACTTATTTACACAGGCTGATGTTACTGAGGATTAGTACCTGTTTATAATAATCTCACTCCACTGAGTTTAATATTTTATTGCTAAATTTTAAGGCCAACTTGAAATAAAAGTGCCTTAAAAATCTCTGTGATTTAAGACTCAATTTAGTGGGAAGCCATTTGTTTCCCCTTTCCCTCAGACCTGCTGTTTTATTCCTCTCATAAATAACAGAAACAGCATAAGACATAATGAGGGGGGTTGAAAACGTATTGCTTCATTATGAAATTATTAGTCCTGACAGTCCAGTGACACTGTATTTAGTATTTTTTTACAGAAAACCTCATTTTATTGCACAAGATCCTTAAAAAAAAAAAAAAAGGAAAGAAAGAGAAAGAAGCTGTACAGAGCTGATATTCGCATTCTTGCCCGTGGATTTGTGTCGCATCAGTGTATTTGTGTCACGTTCGGATCTCTGGCCCTGCCTCATTAATTTGTTATAAAATGGCAGAGCTGACATTCAGCTGCACTGTACAGCTGACAGGCTGCACTAACAGGCAGTGGCTCCAGACATGACCACGATAACCACAGCCTGGTTCCTCTCAAAGTCCATCCATCAAGCTGCCTGCTGATAGCACCAACGTCCGCTCTCTGTGGAGGAGCGATTTTGTGATTTGAATGTACGCACGTGTGTGCTTGGATGTACTCGACCGGTTCTTGCAGTTTTTTTTCCACATTCTGACAAGTTTGGATGGTACAGACGACAGTCAGCGTTTATATTTGCTTGTGTGTCTGTGTGTGTTTTCCTTAAAAGTAATAAGAACCAGAGCAGCCTGATTATACCGTGAGCATTTAGTGGTGTGTGAGTGCGGTAGGCATGGCCAGGCCTCCAGCCGACTGTGGTCGCAGCCCTGGTCTGTGGTCCAGCCGTCCAATGACAGGAGGAGACACACGCTAATGAAATGGTTCCATATTTAACCGCTTTTGTTGTATGCAAGCTTTTTACGGGTTTCTGCCTCAGTTTTGTCATTATCCTTGATTTCAAGGAGGTTTCTGTCTGTTGCTCTCCCTCTCTGCTTTTTTTCCTCATGTCACATTTTCTAGTGTACTGTCCTCTTGTATTCTGTATTCCTCCTCGCTCTGTCTTTCTCTCTCTCAAGGGAAAAGAGGCATGGCATACGGTGACAAGGAAGTCTAGCATTTGGGTTGAAAAAGATGAATGAGCTGTGTGGTGAAATTCAACACATACTTAGACTATTCATATAGATTCAGCGGGGTTTGGGTTGCGGTCACATTTTCCTTATTAGGGCCTCTGATGCATATTCTGTGCTTTTACATACACTGAGTCATATTCACAAGACAGAATATGGTATTAAAATGTCCCATAAGATACGGTACTTGACCGTGAATTATGGCTGTGAGTCACTTTGGTCGAAAAATAGAAAATAACTTGAGCTGAAACTGTGTAGGAATCAAAGAAAACGTGTTCATTCTTCCTGCAGAGCACCGTCATTGTGGCTTCAAAGCAAATGTGTGACATGTTTAGAGTGGCTGTAGTAAAAACTCAGTCAGCACGGGCTTCATTCACACACACACACACACACACACACACACGTTCTCTGTTTTCCTAGAGTAAAAACACTCATGGGAGTTCCTCTTAATTGTAGAGTTCATGGCACCGTGTGTAAGGAAGCACATTTCCTGTCAGAGCTGTCACTCAGCTGCACCTGAATGAGAACGCCAACAGTCCAGGTTGTGTTATACAGACAGTCGCCATGGAAACCAACCCACACCTGCTACTGTGCTTAGAAAGAGAGAAAAGGGAGGGAGGGACGTGGGGAGGGGAGGTGAACTTTTAAGGCATGTGTGGATATCCTTGAGCTTAAGATAATGTTTGAGCACTTTGTTAAGCAAAGCTCTCAGCAAATTTCCATGCGGCGGCCGTCTCCTCTTGTTCTGTCTCGCACCTGTGTTTTGTGGCCGAGGCCATCACAAGAGCGGCACAATGCACACTGAGCTCACACACGGAGAGAAAAGAAAGCGTCCGAGGGCTGAGATGCCAAACCAAACCGCTGGAGATGTTATAGTGTTGTGTGTCTTTGCTTCTGCAAAGCTAAGCTTCATAACCGTGTGCCATTTTCTGCACCAGGTCTTTAGTAATACACAGATTTACGCGCTCCTCGAAGCCACAGAAGCAGCACCTATGAGGTCCAAATCACACGCTGCACAAGAAGAAGAAAGCAACAAGCAGGAAACGGACGAGCAAAAATGTAGCCTGTGCTTGAGCATTTACTGGACAAGAAAAAAATAGACTTTAAAAAGAGCGGCATTGTTTTAGTGGAATATTATCCATCTGTTGAATCTCAGTCAAACGTTTTCCTCTGTCAGTTTTGTATGTTTCATGTCACTCACACAACACACACAGCCTCACACGCACACATTCAGATAAACATAATTTAATGCCCCGTCGCCTCTCTTTCATGTGGATTCATTATTCCGCTATTGCGTGGCATGTAGGCGTCTAAAACGCCTGGCTGTTTGGAGAATGGGGGAGTGAAGAGTACTCCATAGACAATTGCACTTGAATTTTGAATGTAGCTCCCCCCCCCCTAGCTTTTTAAGACAAGAGCCAGGTTATTTTTCCATAATGGAGTATGACGGTGAGCAAATGGTAATTTATTTGAATGAATTGCTTGTATTTGCCTGTTTCAAGCTGTGTCCTTCAATATTTGTTTGCACTGAGGGAATATGAAAAGAAAGACAAAACGGCTGCCTGGTAGCCTACATGTGTAATAATGCAGATGAGCGTATATGATCACTCAGTCTGGTGTTAATCTCAAATGAAAAGAACACAATGATTGCACAGATTTCACCACACTTTCAGGTGTGGTTACATATTTGCATCTGTATGTGTGTGTGTGTAGGTGTGCGTTTGCATGTTTGTCTGCGGCTGTTGTGCCTTTTGCAAACGAGAAAATGTGCAGGAGAAAGAGAGCAGACAGAGGATGTGTGTAACAAGAGACAGCTGTGTGTGTGTGTGTGTGTGTGTGTGTGTGTGTGTGTGTGTGAAGTGAGGGGAATGTATAAGCATACACCAGTGTGTGTTTAAACGGCTCCGTGTTCAATGGTTAATGTAAGCAGACTGTGTGTGGTGACGGGGCATGTGGCTTTGTATGGACACATACATGAGGAGAGTGTGTGTGTGTGTCTGTGTGTGTGTGTGTGTTTTAGGGGGTCCAGGCCAGGGAGTGTGCTGGAGGTGGAAGCTGCTGAGTGCGCTCACTGTTCCACTAGTTCGTGCTGCATAAGCACAAATTCTGATTGGATTACAACTTGGACTGTGTGTGAGTGTGTGTGTGTGTCAGTGTGTGTGTGTGTGTGAGTGTGTGTGTGTTGTATGGGTGCGGGTGTTCAGAGAAAACTAATGTGGCGTGTAAATTTAGGTCAATATGTGCATGTAAGTTTAAGGGTGTGGCAGGTGTTTGTTTAAAAACTAGAGCGCTGGGATCATGTCAGACTTGCATTTCTTTTGTGCGCGCATGTGTGTGTGTGTTCTATATGTCTGCTGACCTTGTGTATACATGGTGTTTGCTTGGTTACTATATTTTGTATGAGCTGTGCCTCGTGCGCTCCGTCTTCTCCTGCTCCCATTTCCCAGCGAGTGTGTCTGTGTTTAGGTTGGAGGTCCTTAGGTGCTTACGCCCCAGTTCCTCTGATTTTCCAAACCGCAGTAGATCCCGGCCCAGATAAAGCCTCTCTGTGTTTTTGCGTGCACAGGCCACCTTGTCTTTGTCAGAGATTACCACGTGTTGAAATATGTGTGCTGTGTTTTTTTTTTGGTTTTTTTTGCGGGGGGGTGGCCCATCTGGAGGAAACTTTTCATGAAGTACCTCAGATGCTGACAATCGGACCACAATCCCGACTGATGATCACAGTCGAAACTGCTAGTTGTCCTCTGGTTTGTTCTTTTGCTATTGTTGGATTTGTTTTTTTAACATCTTTTTTTCCCCCCAATTTCATCCTCATTTTTCTGCCCAGCTTGGCTTTCTGCCACATCCATCACTTTTTCCGTTACGCCATAGCTAAAACACAAGGAGAGCTCTCTTGGCGTCCTGTCGACTGGAACTGGAATTTCCTGACTTCCTTTCTCAAACTCATTTCCTGACCCTGCTATATCATATCTTATTGGTAAACTGAGAAAAAAGTGGGTCCTGATTGGTTAGAATATGATAACAAAATGTTTATGAAAACTGCTCTTAAATTAAACAGTGACTTCCTTGAGCATTTTTCCCGTGATAGCAGAGTGTAATCAAATGTGAATGCCAGCATGTCAGTGTGCATGGAATGGCCCGCGTAGGGAAAGATACCTACACGCACTGAAACCCCCACACATACGCTCAACCCATCTGTGGTACAGTACAAAATTTCACACAAACTTACTCCCACAGACCTCCATTCATGCCCACACCCACCCCCTCCAGGTTCCTTAGCCTCAAAGGTAGCCTCAACACGAAATCCAACTGACACAGATGAGCTGCAGCCATCTTTATTAGGTGACGACCGCTCCTTCTCACAGCCCTCGTCCACCCGGCTAGTCCTCGATCCACAGAGCCGGTTGACACACCACTTCCTCCATATCCCCTTCCCTCAATCCCCTTTTTATGTAGACACAGATGTCCAAGATCTTACACGCTGTGAGTGGGCACAGATGGCTCCTATAGCAGCCCGTCAATCAGCTCTGTCGGGAGAGCAGGGAGATCACAATCCACTGGACTGCATACTCGTGTGTGTTTGTGTGTGTGCGTGTTTGTATATATATATTTATATATTTACTACGACCTATTATTATAATTTAGAGCAGCATGCAGTGTAAAAGCAAAAATGATGGTTGACATAATGCATATTTTGGTCGTCCTCTGATTATGTTACAGAGTTTTACAGGGTTTGGGTAACCCATTCTCTCCACAATTGAAATATGTAATTAATAAAAACAAATCTCTATACTTTATACTGTCTTTATACAGCAGTAAAGCAGGGTTTTGTTTTGTTTTTGCACTTTTTAATCAGGACCGCGAACAACAATCTTTTGAAACATTTCTTTTTTTCCCTTATTTTTGTATTAATGTTATATAACTATAATTCTGTCCACTTACTAAGCAGACAATGTACTATCTGTGTCAGGTCTTGTCATAGTCTAGATTATCCTGGGTGTTTTACCCATTGCCTTTGGCTTTACACAGTGAATAGTAGGTTCACTGGCACAAACATTCACATTAGATAATCCAGTTCTAGCTTCCTTTCAGAGTGGGAGTACTTTGTTAATATAATACTGCTGCTCTTGTGATAGCTGACCCTACAGAGTGGATGGGACTCATCTCTGCTGATTAAACTTTAACTGTCTGCAGTCTGGCTCGACTTTAGCCCCTTAGTCCCTGGTTTTGGTTTAGCTTGGCCACATATTGTAAGTTTATAAGTGACGGCTTTGCGCACATGTGCTGTAGTATATGAGCAGCTAACTCATTTATGTAACATAGTAACCCGTTTAAAGATACATGCACACTTCCACACATGCTTGCTTACACAAAGCGTCTCCCCTGGCCTTTACTCCGTATGAATTATTCAGCCAATCACACGGCTGAGCAGTCTGAGCCGCGTCCCTGATTGGGACATGCTGTGTTCACTTAAAATGTCTCACGCTTTACTTGACTGACATGTGTCCGTGCAAATGTTTGTGTGGAAACACAATTAAGGAAGCATGCAATCTCCTTAATATCTTACAACATGGCATCACGGATAGGGAAGAATAGGGTTTTTTTTTTTCTTGCAATGGAGACATGCATATCATTAAACAGCGTTCACTGGTACTGGCTGTTTTAACGTATGAATAATTGTTTCATGCAATATTTAATCAGAACGATAATGCGTGCTGCAAATGCATTTTTTACACCAGTCTTTTGTGGCAAGTCAAAACTTTGTGGAAGTGCACTACATATGGACTTGTCTTTTAGCCTTTTCTGTACCCTTTTTGTGCATCTAAGAACCAACCCCATGTTTTTCTTCTTCCCTTCCAGAGATGTTAGAGTCCAGTAACCTCATCACCTTCAATGGCTTGACGAACAGCTCGAGCTATGATACGTTCCTATTGGACGAGGAGCGAGGGAGACTACTGGTTGGAGCTGAGGACCACATTTTCTCATTTGACCTCGTTAATATCAACAGAGACCACAAACAGGTGAAACTCACACTTTCGGTTTGTCCAAAAGTCATCTCTCGCTCTCTTTCCCTCTTTTCTGCCTGCTGCTCCCTCTGGAGTCCATTACTCCATCACTTTCTCCCCTCCCCTCATCCCTCCCATTGTCTGTCTCGATCCAGACGAGGCTTTCCATAATTCCATTACTCCACCTGGACTAGGTTAACAGTCTCTTTTATCTGATTCGGGCTTCTATCATAGACACACAAGACTGACGCAGACTTGCCTGCAGGCTGCAGAGACCTGAACAGGGGAATGAAAGTGCTGAAAAATACATAGTCAATGTGGAGAGGGGAAGAGTGTGTCTTTTAATTCTTTTGCCCTTTGGCTCGGATGTGTGTGTTTTTTTTTTTTCTCTTTTCCTTTTCATTCTTTTTGTTCTAATCTTTGCATCATTACGAGATAAAGGCCAAAAAAGCAGTGATTAAGCAAATCTAATGTAATTATCCTTAAAAAATGTGCAATGCAGAATCCCATGAGGGGAACAGTCAGCTGATCTAAAAAGGAGATAAATCTAGGAATAGAGTGAGCAATGTGTGTAAATGTGTCTGTGTGTGTGTGTGTATCTATTGTAAGGACATTACCGTGTGTGGATATGTGTATGTGCATACATTTGGACACCCAGATATGCATACATTTCCATTGTCTGTGGACATCTGTGTGGCCAGGAGCAAAAAGTTCAGCTCTGTCGCACCCATTTTTTGAGTATATAATCGTTCCCTTACTTATTACAGCTCACACATGCATACTCACACACTTCATATGCCCCATGTGTGTTTAATTCATGCGACACCAGGGGCCGCAGATGGATGACAATGAGGCCTATCTCTTCCAAAGCAAAGTAGCAAAAACCCTGGTTTCTTTTCATATTTGAAGTGAAAAGCACAACCTTATGTTGAGGATTTTAAGTGTAGAAACTCTGTAATTTAAAGCAGAACTCCTGTTTATGCTGTATAAAATGTCTGTATTGACACAGCGAACGTTAGAGAGGGCAATAAAGCACATTTAATTCAGTCTCAATAAAACATAACATTTTATTTATTTTTTTTTTTCATTGGCATGTGTCTTTCACTAAAACCCGTCTTTTCTCCCCTTGAATGCAGTCAATCTTGTGCTGTTGTGCAGCATCCTTATATTTATTATGTGCGCACATATGTTTCTGTTGGGATTACCAACGATATAAAGCGAAATAAAGTACTGAGTAATCCAGGAAATATCTTTATAAATCAGGTCCTAGAATTACACAAGTCCTGCTTTCCTCTGATTCACTCCTTTGACTCACTGCCTTCCAGTTCAGCGTTTCATGAAGTGACTTCTAAATGACTTCTCAACCTAACAACATGATATGACTTTGTCTTTTTTTTTTTGTTCATTTGCACAGATTGCGTGGCCAGCCACCCCCTCTAAGAGGGATGAATGCAAGTGGGCAGGGAAAGATCTAGGGGTAAGTCCACATTGATAACAGCATCATGATCAGAGCTTTTCTGTGTAATGTTTGCTTTTTGTCACAGAAAGTATATGCATGTTCTTTCTTCAATTTTTTTTTTTTGTTTTTTTGTTGCTCAGGCATTATTTCTATGAAATCATTTCAGGGCCCAGCAGCCGTTAAAGAAACACTAGCACAAAGGGGTCTTAAATTAGCCTGGAAAAAAAGTCATGGTGCAGCAGCCGTGTTCCATTTCACCTCTGTCACGCTGTACTCTCTATAGGCTGTCCCACAATGACACCTACATCTAAACACACTGTACAGCAGATGTTCGGTCACGCGAACGTGTACACAGCATATCGGGGGCACAAGGACAATGAGCTTATTTGCTTCTGCGATGTACAGTTTAATTTTGGGAGCATGTTTATCTATGTGCCTCAGAGTGTGCGTATGTGTGCATATTTATGTGGGAGTGTATTGTTTGAGTTCTCGTTATCTGACGCGGTGTGTTAGTTCACATGTCCCAAGTTTGCTGAACATACTCTACGCTGCTGACTTTGTAAGCACGCTGGTATTAGTGGGCTTTGTGTGTGTGTGCTTTGTGTGTGTGTGTGTGTGTGTTGCTGTTTGGAAAGGTCCTCGCTGCATTGTATCTGATCCTAATTTCATAGCTGGATGAGTCTCGAGTGCGGGGCTGCTGGGTTTTCAGGATTATCAGGAATTACATAGTCTTTTCAA
The DNA here is from genome assembly GCA_015106715.1 of Bujurquina vittata. Lineage (NCBI taxonomy): Eukaryota > Metazoa > Chordata > Actinopteri > Cichliformes > Cichlidae > Bujurquina > Bujurquina vittata. The sequence continues at coordinate 4,868 of VUQK01018397.1, read as the reverse complement.
ATCACAGTGGTTCCACTGGGATCTAACTCACTAGTGGCTTTTTGGGTTTCGCACAACCGCGTCGGCAGTACTTCACCTTCACTCCCTCATGCAGTGGAAAGAGTGTGCTCTGGCAGCACAACATCTCACAAAATACAATGATGAGGTATTTGCCTGCTGTGAAAATGTTTACCCTTGAAAATGAGGCGGCGAGGGCAGAGACGGAGTATAGCACGGAGAGGCCTTGATTAGGACATTACTAAAGCATTCCGAGCTCCCAAAGTGATGCATTTCCCCAAACCACAATTTACAGCAGCAGAACAAATGTAACAGCTGCCTCCTAAAAAATGCCTGATGGCTGTATCACTATCCGTGGTAGAATGGCTGTGTAACATGGTCCAAGTTGTTGCATTTGATTCACTGAACAAAGCATTCAAATCCTGGAGTGTGGATTTACGATTTCGTAGAAGTGCCTGATGTCATTTCGGATTTACTGTCCAGCTATTACAGACATTAATGGAAAAATAATACTCTTGAGTTATCCCACATTTCCAGTGCACTTTCTTTATTGAATTAGAGACCTCAGCATTATCTCAAAATTCAACTCATCAAAATGTAGACAAATCTGTCCACCTATTTGGCGCATGGAGAGTCAGCATTAATACTCAATCCAACAAGAGTCATTAATATTATCCAATAATGAGTCATTTATCCTCTGCGGGCGTTGCGGTTTTCACAAAATGACATGGTTTGTGATCAGGGAAGTCATTTTTCTCCACAGGGCAAGAAAGAGCCACAAGTTTGAGTGGCCATGACGAACGTCTGTCAGTGTTTAGGTGTGACCTACCTACCACGTAGCTAATGAGTCCAACTAAGACAGCCGTGCAAAATCCCAAACAGAGCTGACCCCGGAGGGGATTGTAGAAGCTGATGAAATGCATATAACAAGGGGCGTGAGAATGATGTGGGGGGACACGCACTCTCGCTGTTCAGCAGTACACAGAGGGTAAAGTCATTAAGTTACAGAGACACAAAAGACTCGCAGGGTTGAGGTCAGCCACAAGGCTTCAACTTAAGTTAATGATAACACACATTTAAAAGGTGTTAAATACATGGAAAAACCCAGCTAGTTAGCGTGCTATAACAGATTTCACATTAAAAGAACAGCATCATTCAGTTACCTTAAAACACAGACAGGAAAAAGGAAATTAACCAGTCTGGTTGTTTCATAAGGTAACAAAATCTGCCTGCTTACACCTCTAACAGTCAGTAATTAACACGTATTTAGCTTGTTTAATTAGTGAAATATTCTAAGCAGGCAGGACTTAATGGGGTCTCGTAAAAGATGAATGCACAGTACTGGACAAAAGGGTTTGTCCACCCCTCATCTCTTTATATTTTGCTTTAAAAATGGGAAATAGGTGCAGCAATCTATTGAAACCTGGAAACATGCATGGAAATAAAGTATATGAAGCAAAAAACAGGGTTTATACAATTCAGCAAGATTGAAAGTCAATTTTTGATATGGCCACCTTTTTTCTCCAACATTTCCTGAACTCTCGTAAGCCTTGATTAAACTCTGCTGCAGACACAAACACGGGCACGGACAACGGGACACACGATAGGCAAGTCATTCCTGCTACACTTCTTTGAAGTCTGCGGCCTGTGGCGCATGCATGTTTGATGCACTAAATTCATGCATCAACGTCACACGTGCCCCAGGCGCTACGAGTCCACATGGTCACAAAAACAGGCAGGCAAGCGGGCCAGAATGGACATGTGGATGCAGAAAGTTTAGGCCACTTTTCATGTAATTTCTTTAAGTAGTCTTCAGGAATAGATCTCCAGGCTTCTTAATGATTATTCAGAGCTCTTCTTTGGATTTTAGCTTCCTTTTGTTCATGATGATCCCACACTATTTTAGTAATGTTGAGGTCTGGGCTCTGAGGAGGCCAATCCAACACTGATAGTGTTCCATTGTGTGTTTTTCTGTCCAGGTATGCTTTTTCTGCTTTGGCACTGTGTTTGAGATCATTGTCATGCTGAAAAATGAAGCTGTTTTCAGTCAGATGCTTTCCAGACAGTATTGTATTGTGGATGAAACTCTGATGATATACTTGTCTGTGTTCATAATTCCGTTGATTTTGACAAGATCCCAACTCCACTAGTCGAAATGCAGCCCCAAACCATGATAAAGCCTTCACCACGTTTTACAGATGGCTGTAGACGTTCATTGTTGTACCTGTCTCCTGATTTCCTCCATACATATAGATAACTTGAGCCAAAAACTTGCATTTATCACTCTGTACGATCTGTTCCTACTGATTTTATTTGGTATTCTCCAGCCTTTTCTCCGTGTTTCCCTTCCATAAAAATGGCTCCTTGACAGCTGCCCTTCTACTGAGGCTATTTCTTATGAAGATTTGATGAACAGTAGATGGCTCAACTGAAGGGCCAGATGTATCTCTCAAGTCTTGAGTCAGATCTTTGCTGGATTTTATTCCTGTGTCGTAAGGACATGACTTTGAGATACTGTTCTTCTGCTGTAGGTCATTTTTAGGCCTGTAACTTTTTTCCTTCATTTGTCAAGTTTCCTCAAATTACTTAAGGACAGCTAAGGGGTGTCTCAAGACTTTTGCTCAGTGCTGTAGTCTGTGGACTCCACATTTTGAAGGCTGAACATTAGCGGTTTGGCCACTGCCATGTCGGTCTGTTTGGAGCCAGAAGCTGCCATATTTGAATAAAACGGTGGAGTTATGAGCTAACGCTAGCAAGCCCAGACATAGATACCTGCTAATTAGTGAAAAGTACTAGAATTTAACTATTATTTTTTGGATAATTCCATGTAAAAACACCAATATCACACATACAGTCAAGATATCCAGTTCAGTGAGCTGGCAGACAGCTGCCAGCTAAATCTTGTACCTTATGCAGTGGCTTCTTTTTTCAACTGCAGTGACAGCCATTGAATAATCAGTATTCTATTTTTTTTTTCAAATTTTTTTACACTTTATACTTTTTTTTTGTATGATTTAAACAAACTTGTGCATAAGCTCATATATTAACCGTCAAACCGAACTGCTAACAACCATCCTTAGCTAATTAGCTCGTGCCTGGTGCGCCATACTGGCCACACAGATATGTGAGCGCTATGTATTTTCATGCCTTTAAAAACAGAAAGTCTGTGGTTTCCCCTAAATGTCAAACTTTCCCTTTAAGCGGATTACTGCGGAGGAGAAACAGTCAGAGCTAAAACAACAGTTTTTGCCTTTTAGAATAATTACAGAAAATTCAGTGAGTGATCCCAGAGTTTATTTTAAGCTGCACTGGAAAATGTCAGCATCCATCTACGGCTCATATAAGAGACATCATCAAATCATCAAAGTGAAACGTCTGCGGGCTTGAAAAGACTGAACAGATACATGTGTTTTAGGGAGGGAACGAGAAGGATAATTTGGCTGCCTGTGTGCTGCATTTTCAAATCCCTGAGCAAATGTGTACTTATTTGTTAGGTGGATATCCAAGCATGTATTTATAATTAGGCAAACCCCAGCCTAATCTCTTAAACACATGTGGCCAAATCAACTCCTCAAGGCTGCTAATAGGCCTCCTACATTAACCAATCCTGTTGATTAGCACTCTAATAAACAGTCTCACACCACTGGGACTTTCAGCATGCACTGGAGCGCCAACCCAAATATCCTCAGTAAATTCAAACATATGGGTCATTAAAGATCTGTGGTAGATTTGCCTGATTTTCCTTACAGGTGGGATTTCCTTAAAAGAGACTCTATTTCACACACCAACTGGAAAGTCCCTGTTTAAAATTGAATTCCAGTAAATCTTTGCTATATTATTTTCTGCTTTCTATTAGTCTCTATTTTCAGTTTTTCGCTCATAAAAATGTCAACTTTATTTTCATAAAGCATACCAGTTAATTTAAACTTTATGATATGAAGGAGGCAATTGGCAGTATGAGGTTACTGTTAACATATGAGATCTTTCATAAAGAGCAAAGGTCACAAAGTTGCATGTGGCTGTATAATATCCTGCGTTGGTAAAATTACAACATAAATAAGGATAGCTATCAAATTAACTAAATGTATTCAAAACTATTTTCCAGTTTTATGTCTCACAGTGCCGGGTCAGCCACAGTCAAAGAGCCAAAAGCTGTGCATTAAAAATAAAAAAAAAAATAGGTCTGTTATATTTCATGTTTTATGATTGTTTCTGCAACACCTATTGTGAAATAGGGTGTAAAATTTTAAGAAGGATTCCTGATTAATAAAAAAGACAAGCGGCTTTGAAGGGACCCACTGAATTTCTTTCCTGTTACGGACACTACAAAATTACAGTTAGCAGCTGTTGCAATTTATCTCTGTAACCGAATTTTCTTTTGGCAAATTTGGCAAATTTCTTAATTTTCCTATTAGTAACACAGCAACAATTTGAGTATTATCTTGGTAAACAACAGTCATGTTCCACATCAAATGGATTGAAAACAAGTACACACTAATGAGCGAAAGTTTACTGAATATCAATTTATTTGTACATTTAAAATACGCCCAAATTTGTAATCTGACATATAATTGAGTAAAGCATATGAAAATACCTCTCATTTATGCATATTAATGTTTTGCATGTAACCCTGTGTTGTATGTGATTTGGTGTTAGTGACACTATAGCGTGCAACATGCTGCAACAAAACTCATCAGTCAATAACATAATTTATCCTTATGCCTGCAGCAGTATCATATACATGGGATTTATAGAAGTTATAAAGTTACTTATAAGTTGTAAGTAATGTTTATATATCGTGTTGCATGACTTGAGTTATGCACATAAAGAAAGATGATTATAGTCAAGTGATCTTCATATGCATATGCTCT
>VUQK01018396.1:105128-117583 GCA_015106715.1 Bujurquina vittata | reverse complement strand
CTCCAAGCACAAAATGGAATCTTTGGCCGCTTCCCCAAACCCCCAACCACCCCCCCCCCCCAGCTTCCGCCACAAGATTAGCATGACAGGCCAGCAGCGGCTTTGCCTGCATTAATGTCCATCAGTGTTTGAGTTCACAAGGAAAACACGCGCATACCCGGGCACGATTTCTCCTTTAAATTGAAGTTTCCATCTTTGTCCCTTGTCTTTTCCTTGTTCGTCTTCCTCGGCATTAATTGTGCATTAGCAAAAATGATTTACTTTTAACAGTCATAGTTATTTTTTCTTGCCCCCGGGCACAAATGCCTTGAAAGCCTTCCTTGAGGGCATCTAAATTATGTATCTGAAAAACTCCTCCACTAAGGAAGAGAAGGACCCTGACATTCTCAAAATTCAGACTCATATGTCCTCCTGTTTTTGGAGAGGCATCAATCACAACCACCTATACAAGCCTTAATCTCGCATAAATATTTGAACTAATAACATTAAAAAGGGGAAAGAAAAAGGATCCGACTAGTGGCGTAATCTAATGCAAAATAAATGAAGAATACAAGGACAGCAGGGGCCCGCACTAACTACTTTTCCCAGTTTCTTTTTTTCCCCCTTCCCCTTGTTTTTGCCTCTCTTTTTCTTCTCTGTCTGTTCACAGTGTTTTCCTTCCACATCATTAGTGCCGAGCCACACGAAAGAGGAAAACAGAGAAGTGCCGACTTTGCGCTCCCTGTGTGAAGTTAAAGAAGCAACAGTCCTTCTGAAGGACATATGGGAATGGGGACACAGGCTAGGGGTGTTGTAATTGTAGAATGGGCATTCATTAGTGGGGCAAATGCCATAAATCCCAGACTAAGTACGAATCCTTGTTCAGGAAAGCTTAAAACAATAAACTTTGGTCTGGCCATAGCCCTACCCTGACTGTGAGGGGCTTCCTGAGAAATGCGACCCAGACGGAAGCTAAGTCTAACTCGCTCAGTTTGCTTCCAAACTTCAATAAAAACACAACTAGTGAGCTGTGAATTTTAACCAACTCCCTTTTGTTTCTCTGCTTTTGAGCTTCACTGAATAATGTTGATACACAGTTTGCTGTTTGTTTGTATGCCGCTAGGTTTTGTGTTGATTTTCGAGCTACTCTCCAAATCCCTCTCCTGCTGTGAGCAGTCAGGCTCATCCAATAGAACCACACAGTGGCCAAAAGGCTGGCAGATTAATTTTATTGACGTTTCCATTTTCACTGCAATGCGATAGCCTCCCCCCCAGCCAGGGCCACAGCGACCCGTGCGTATTTACAGACTGACCTGTCACTTCATTACCCAGCATGCTCGCTGCCTCCTGCCCTAGCCCGCGAGGATGAAACCAGACTCCGGTGCTTTTCAGCTCCTCTCTCTCTCTCTTACATGCGCACGGATGCTGACATGTGTCCACAGATCGGGCATGTGGCATGCGAGCATTCATTCTGTGTACAGTTTAAATACAAACTGTGCACTGTTGTCGAACGACTTTAAATATGTGAGAATGTGCATATTGTAAATAAAGAATAAAGAAAAATCAAGTGTGGACAGAACATGAAAAGAAAGAGCAAAGAAAAAAGAGAAACAAGAAGACGCAAGAAAAAAGAAGGAGTAGAAATAGAATAAAGAAGATCCAACTTGCACAACCTCATTACATCTAAAGGAGGGCTGGTGCTTTGCATCCACCCCCACTCCTTTCTTATGAGCGAGAGAAGGAACGCTGCAGGGCAAATTGTCCCAAACGCTAATGGCTTCTGACTGTTCCCTGGCAACTCTGCCATTCTAACCTGTGTGGATGTGCACTCTGAAAAAATCAGGAAAGAAAAAAAAAGTGCAGGGCAGAGCAGGGGGAAGCGTCCCATCATCTGGCCATGTGACACAGATGGGGGTTGGCTATTAGGAGGCAGTCGAAAGGCCTAGGGGAGCTGAGGTGCTGGAGTGTAGCCCCAGGCACTTTTGGAAAAGCAGCGCCCTTGGAGACAGAAAAAAGACAGCCCCCCCCTCCCACTCTCTCTCTCCCTCTCTCTGTCTTCCCTCAACCTTTTCTCCTCCCTCCTTCTCCCTCGCTCACGCTATCAAGATCTTGACATAAAGTGTCTGCAATGAAAGTTTCTGTGCAGCTTTTCAGATGCACACAAGTGAAGAAGGTGTAATCAGGCAAGACGGAAGACAATGACCGGACGCAACGAGGGTGAGAGAGTGAATGAGCGCACTAGCAAACAAACAAGCACAAGTCCAAAGCACATTCCCTCTCTCATCACCAGTGGGTGGTTATTAAAAATGCATTCAGATATATCTCCTTGTGAGTAAATTGGTCTCAGGGCTGAGCTCATTAACGGGTCGGGATAGGACTGTAAACACACTGCAACTTGGCGTATCTAATGCCGGCACATTCAGGGTCACTTCAGGATTTCTTGCACAGAAAATTGTTAAGTATAAAGCATCCTATAGTCTCTGTCTAGAATAGGGCAGTCTTCAGAGCAAAAGTTGTGTGTCTAGTAGGTACCTGCCCCTTAGGGAGCCACCAAGGTCTACTGTGTATTGTGTATATGACCATGAGTAACATATATTGCAGCTATCAGTATAACTAGAATGCCCTCCCTCTGCTGCTCTGCCATTCTCATATGCATGAATAAATAATGGCTTGTCAATAGCTGGAAAACACATTCAAATCCAGCCATGGTTAGTTATCACATAACACTCCAGAGTGGCCCGTATACCATTAATAATCATAGTGAAAAGCCTCTAGACAAGCTTTAGATGTTGTGTGTGTATTATTCCAAAGGCTGTGCAGTGATTTTGCACTAGGAAGTCTGGGCATTTATTTCAGGGTAATGAAGCAAGAGTGTAGAAGCAGTGGCTTATGGAAGCTGTGGTTAAAGTGACTAATTACAACAGACCCCCCACGCCCCCTGTCAGCCTAAACTAGTGAAGCGTGTTCACCCAAGCTCACCCGAATAAGGGGAAGAGAAAAACTCACGAGGAGAGTTAGATGGAAAGAGGGGCAGATGGAGAGCAGAAGTTTAGAGTTTTGCTGCTGGAGGAGCTTCGCTGGCCTTAGCGCACCATAGTGACCGACACCTCTCCCTCCAACACCCTCCTATTACCACCACCTCTATCCATGCAGGCTTGGCCGCAGAGAATGAAGTGAAAAGAAGAAGGGGGATTTAGAGCCTCCCTTTTCCCTCTTTTTCTCCTCAACTTTTCAGCCAACATAAGCGGCGTTTAGCACATTCAGTCCCCCAAATGGCAGCGAATGAGAGAAGCAGTGGGGGCTCCTCTTTTGTCCGTCTGGTTACCCCTTTTATTTACTCTGGATTTACGAAGGGGTCTTTGCTGGCTCTGGGACCACATGGTCCCGACGCACACACAAGCTCTCACATAGGCACATACACAAACACGTAGAAGCTCTATTCACACTAGTGGAATGGCTATTCCTCTGCTGCTCTGCGCCGCTCGGGGGATTAAAGTTCATCTTGCTATAACCGCATGCTAGCAATATGCTTTGCATTCATGTGAAATACATCACAGACAAGTGCTAGCAAGTAAAACATGATAGCCTTGGTGATTAAACACACACTCAAACTTTCAATTTCTAACCGTGAGTAAAGCAACAGTGAATGTGTGTGTCTTAGTGTGACCACACACCCTACACACCATATGGTTTAGTGCACTCATTCAGATCCATACAGTAGATGAGGGCTCTAAACGGAACTGTTTTAGTGTGGCTGCACCACTGCAGCCAGTGTTTTACGCTGATTATTTCCTGATCTGTGCTTAAACAAGCAGCCGCCCTTGCACTGGACCATAAAACAACAGCTTAGTAAACAGCAAGCATGCTGACAAATTGGTAGCGCTCAGGCCGGAGTCATTAACAGCCTTAAAACCTGTCAGAGCAATTACAACAAACTCTCTCCTTTAGCAAGTCCCCCTGCCAAACTCAGATGTCACCATCCGCCTCCTCTTTACCACCCCCATTACTGCCAGGACACTGGCTAAAGGTGAATTAGAAAGCACTACTATTTTTTCCTCTCTTCTCCAAAAGCCATGACACCCCAGAGAAATGAGGACAAACCTCCATCTCAAACACAGCTGTATCTGCATCCTGGGGGCTACAACTGAGTGGTTCCTTTTGCATGAGAAATAATGTGTAGTTGTCTCCCCCGAAAAACACATCATTAAGTGTTCCCTTAAATGAAGTGGAATAAGAGCTTCTAATTAGATGGTTTTTTCTATGTGTGGGGAAGCGAGGCAGTCAGGCAGTAAGAAAGGCATGGAGAGAACGAAGGAGGGAGGTGGGGTGTGTGTGTGTGTGGGGGGGGGGCACTTGCTCAACAACTCCTGTACCTCACCCCCTCCCTCCCATCTCTGCCCCTTCTCTAAGCCCCCTAACCCTGCCATCAGGCAGATATCTCTCTGTCATCCCTGGAATGCTGGAGATAACTATCGCCTCTCCACCAGTAGAAGGCCTCTCTCCTCTCACAGGCAGAGTTGACCCTACTGTGCACATCCCTACCATAGAGGGTGAAGGCTGAAGAGGAGGGAACAGGGTGAAATTGGTGGGGATGAGGTAAAACTTGTTTTTAACAGCCAGTTAGACTATTTTACCTTTGAACCCAAAATATGGGCTGGAGCAAAGCCATTCTCCCCTTTCAGCCTCACTTCTGGAGCCAACGAAGTTCGTCCAAAAGCAAGAGTTGTGGGGGCTGCCTGATTACAGCTTTTTTTGTCCAAACTCAATTCTTACAGCAGTTTTGATCATAAGGTTCCAATCAGTTGAGAACCAAAAATACAACCTGCTACCTGCAACAAAAATTGCCTTTTTTTCCCCTTGTAAAGTGGGACTTTGAGAATCACACAAACAAATTAAACCTTCTTGGATCTTAATTCTTCTAATAGACTCTTCCAGTTCTCTACATATTTACGTCTGTATAAATACACAGCAAAAATGCTGCTTTTACTTATGTGAATTATATAGAAAAGCACGCAGTTGCAACAAGGCTCTGCCATCTAAAGGGGGCTTTATTTGAGGCGGGGAAAGATCCAAAGAAAAGAGATGGAATAAAGATGTATAAAAGAAAGGAGGCAGGCTGTTGCAGATGTCAAGACCCAATTTGCATGAATGGCAAAGGGCTAAATTGCAGGGGATGGGGGGGATCTACCCTCCACCCCCTCACCCCGCTTTTTTGGGGGGAACTAAAAGGGAGTTGTGATGCCCATGACTGCCCCTCACTCAGCAGACAGGGATCAGTGGCTAATGAAGGGCTTTGGGTCTCCACCAGATATTTCACACTCTCTGCCTCTCTGACAACTCCACCCTGCTCCCCCTGCACTCTAACACTGCAGAAGAAACCGCTGCTGCTCTTCCCTTACATTCTGAAGTGAATGGGGTTAATTGGTCTCACAGGTAATCTTGATTCATCACTTATTTCTTCATAAACAAATTTACAAACCTGCCACTGTAAGAGTCCGAATCTCGCTTATGTCTACCCAGACTACTTCTGTCGTATTTTCCTCCTTTGATAAGGTTTCAGTGAAGCTATTCTTAGCGTTTGCATTGTATATATTGACAGTACTCAATAATTTATCATTTTTACAATAAGAAGTCGACACACCCAGGGAAGCATACCTGCATCTCAAGGTTTGGTGCAGCAATAAATACTGAAGAAGAAGCGTTTACCACAGTGAATAGAAACAAACACGATCATTAGTAAAATGAGGTGGACTCACACCATATGCTTCCTAAAAATTACTCACTTGCTCTTTTTTGGAATTCTAATTTTGTGAAAGCAGGGGATAAAAAGATGACAAAGAACAAAATAAAACAAAGAGATGGAGACAGCGCAGATCCATCATGTGGATCCATCTGCTAGTAAAGAAATGTATTTATAATCCCCGCTAGGAACTATTGTATATCAAAGTCTTCTATGTAAACCACAAAGAGCAGCTGTATGCTGGTTGCCAATTTAACTGAGTGTTTTTCCTTTTTTCTTTTTTTTAAATTCAGAACAGCTTACATCGTTTGAGGCACTGCATGATAACAGCATAAGCAGTGATTCTCTACCCTCAATTACAACTTAAAACCAAACAAACTTGCTGTTTTTGAGCTGAAGAGGGGGACAACCCGGATTTATTACACAAATCTTTGCCACACCTGATGGACAGTGGCATCAAAGAAGAGTTCAACGCAGATCGGGAGGCAGGGGCTTCTATACAGAGCTGGGGGGTTGGTAGAGTAAATGAATTAAAAGGTTTATAAATCAACAAGTCAACCATCAGATTGTAGCCTCTGCTCAGCAGCCCTCTCATCAGCCAAATGCCAAGTTTTTTTCTTTCCTCCTCGCTCTCTTTTTTTTTTTCCACACAAATGTCCTGGAGGCAGGGAACAAAGCGAGCAGAACTGATTACTGCACTGTTGCTCCGCTCCGACAGTCTAAACTCTGTTTGGCTTCCTAATGAGCTCACTAAAAACCCAATTCATCACCCATAACCCCTTCTCAACCTGCCTTGAAATCCCCCATTATGAGGAGTCAAGGACAGTCCGTTTACAGGCTTTGGGCCAGGGTCAAGGGCTGTGATGGGTGGATGTCAGTGGCAGTGACAACAATGCTGCCAAGGTTATTTTGAAACAGGGGATACTTCCTGCATGGCTTGCCTTTCCATACGCCATTAATCTTATTCCAACTCATCTTCTCTTTTGATTTTTATTCTAAATTTACACACCAAAAATATACTATCTGTATATACAACGTGCATGTGGTAGGCTGTTTTTCAAGTCTTTGACCAACTTCCCCCATCTCATATGTCCCCCCCCCCCAATTTCAATACCAGTGGTGTCTCAGCGTAAGTGGAGGAATGTCCACCTTGGTGGCTGCAGCAGCGGGAATGTCCCGTTCTAGTCAGGTTTTGCACAAATTTAATACCCTTTCGTCCCATCCCTGCAAAGACAGGAATTTGGTGGGAAGGGAATGCAGTGGGGTAGGGGTGGGGGTATAAAAGAGTGGAATACAGTCAGTGTGTAAGGGGCAGGGGGAAAAGAATGAAAAGAATATTATAGGTATGTGACAAAGAGCTGAGACGGTAAGGAATGGGATAATAAGAAATCGAGTTGGTTGGAAGGAGGGGTCAGAAAGAGAGAGGTGGAGGAGGAAAGGAGCAGAGGGTTGGGGTAAACTCCCACAGTTCCTCATTACATGGAGCTGAAATGATCCTCCTGACACCTGAGCTGTAACCAAGAGATTACAGAATTGATGAATCCTTGGTTTAAAATGCAGCTGTTTTATTCTGCTTTAGTAATTAATTCTTTTTCCAATAGTGTATTGATTAAGCGTAGCCCCTGATAAAGTTCAAACTGAGAGAGATCCCTCCAGGGCTTTGGGTTGGCCTGCTCCAGAGAGCCAATGAAAACTTCCTCCCTTCACCTGCATCTCTCTTTCTGTCAGAGCAGTTTACCCTCATAAATTAGTCAGATCTTTGAGGAGTGAAGATCTCGCTAAGTTGATACCTGCTTCGTCTGCCTCTTGCTGATGCTTCCACTGTTATTATTATACATTCACACCAACACAAATGGAGATGTCCTTAAAAGTATACATTGCACAACTCACCAAAACATTCATTTAAGAGTTATGTTATGACTTATGAGGTGCAAGATCAGTCTGTTAATTCTGTTGCCCTCCTTCCTGGCTCTCGCTCTCACCCGACGAGGCACTCGTTGCATACTGAATGGAAGTATTTTTTTTGTTTTGCTTCTTGCTTTATGTTTTTTTTTCACAAAACTGCTCTTTCATTTTTTTTTTCTATCACTGCATTTTCCATACAGCTGTAAGTGAGAGTGTGATCAACAGAGGGTAGAGCGGATCTCTCCAGGGAGTCAACTAGCAGAGAAATCAGATACAGCTTTACAAGAGAGTCAGCCGCTCATGTCTTGTCAAGACCCCTCACCTAACGGCTTCTTTACAAGTCAATAACCAGGGCCCAATGTCCTCCACTGGGCCTTGGCACACATTCACCTCTTTCTATAGGAAGCAAAGGTGGAGAGGGAGTGGGGGTTGGGGGGGGTGGATTGGAGTTTCAGAAGTTTTATTTTTTTTGCTAATTTTGCATGCAGTTATAGAAATAATGCTAGATTTTCAATTTGAATCTCATACACATCGAAGCTGCAGTGGAACATAAAATATGGACCCCTCTGACAACTCCTTAATAAATAGTGACAAATAATTGGTGATCCCATGAAGAAAGAACAGGCAGAATCCTTTTTTAATATTAAGAACTAATGAATGAGTGAATGAATTATGTAGGGAGGAGGGAAATATAATTAGAAAAGGGAAGTAGTGCTTAATACATTTACTTCAGACTATTTCCTTTTGTTAATGGGACCGCAGCACGCAGAGAGAGAGGGTTTTGACGAGACTAGTATTGACTGTCTGCCCTCCTCCTTAAGGTAAATCCAGCAGGTCATTTCATTAAGGCCCAATTCCATGGCGCTAATTTTGATTTTAGGGTCTTGACAGCTGTTGGCAGTGGAAATTGCAACGGTAGGATCGGTGAGCGAGGAGCCTATTACTGCAGTGAAAGATGCAAATTGCAAAGCCACTTCAAATTGCTGCCAATCTGCCTTGCTGACCCACTAAAAGTCGTATTTCATCACGCTCTATGTGATAGTAGCTGCACGCAAAGACTAAAAGCCGATTAAATTCTGTTTTGGAATAAAAAGGTGCAAAACCAACAATGTATACGTCTTGCCAGTAATGTTTTCCCACATTGAGTAACCAAAGAATAGGACATGCAGCCAAATGTGCATTTACTGAATATACAATGCAGGCCTTTCTTTAAAAATTATTTTATATCGTGCAACTTGATTGCCGTTGCAAACTATAGCTGCAGGAATTACTTGAATAAACAATTATCACAATTATTGCTGATTCAGCAGTTTGATAAAGGTAGGATGTATTACAGTGTGTAATGGTTTCTATTGTCCTTTCCTCAATGCATTCTTTTTGCTTATTTTTTTCATTTCCGTGACCTCATCAACACCTCCTCACATAACTTTGGTCAACAGATGGACCTGACACATAATGTGAGCTCCTAATCAACCCGCCTCACAAGTTAATATGCAGCATTAGAGTTCCAGAAGGAAGAAAAAAAGCTCTTCGTCTGATGCTATTAATTAGCAGTGTTCTATAGCTCTCAGCTTTTTGAAGCTCTCTATCTCCTTTTGTTTCACCTTCTTTTTTCTTTTTTTCTTTTTTGTGCGGCCTCACTATTGACTTTTCAATTTTCCCCTCACATCCACCCACTGCAATAGCAGTAGCGCCAGTGCTTGTACTTTGGTAGCCAACCCAACAATACCCCCAAGCCTACTCTCCGAGACGCTGGCTGGGGAGCCCTGAGAGCCGGGCCAGGCCTACAGCTCCCACCAGCCCACCACTTACTCCCCACGAGACCAAAATCAAAGAGAGAGGCCCTTAAAATATAACCATGGGTATAATGAGGGTGCTCCAAAGAACAATAAGCATATACACCAAAGGAAAAAGGAGAGTAGGAGTACAAAAGAAAGACAGAGAAAACTATAGGAATGTTGGCTCGAAAGTGTTCTTGAGAAGTGAACAGCAGTGAGAGGATGAGAGAAAAAAAAGAAGCGATAGTGTGCTGCTGGAGAGAGGGCAAAGGGCCACAGCCAGTGGTGATGGTAGCCGGGGCCACGCATCTATCCAACCATGTATCTGAACCCAAAACAACAAGGGGGTCTGCCGCATGCCTCTGGAGCCGATGGGAGCCAAAGGGAGCACGACTAATTTCTGCACAACAATAGGACTGGATGAGCGCCCACACAATGGCAGGTGCTTTGAATAGCAGCAGGGCCCTTGCAGCAGGGATCTTCTCCTCTCTCACTCCGAGGGCTTGGGCTCTGGCTTGTGTAACCTTTCATTTTCAACCAGGCTTCCTTTTGACTCATAAAGGATGAAAATGATCTCATGGGGGGCCAAAGGAGTAAGAGACAGGCAGGCCTGTGAGGCACTATTCATACCAAGTCCATCTGTGTTTTCTGTTGCATGTTATCGGCCATTTCTTTCTTTCTCTCCCTCGCTTTCTCGTTCTCAGTTGCTTTTTTTCAATATCCATCACTTCCTCACTTGTTAACTTGCCTCAATATAAATCTCAATTTTTTTTCTACCTCATATTCTTTTCTTTTATTGACTGTATGATGTGTTGTTGTTTTTTCTGTGGTGGTTGTGTTTGTTGTGCTGCTCCTGGGCTGTCCTGTAGGCCATGATGCAGTGGAAAAGGCAGTTTTCCCCCCACCTTAAGAGCATTTTTTCCAAGGTCACAAGGTCAGGCTTCACAGATGTCTCCTGCAGACACTCAGTTGTCTATGGACTGCATCCCTGGGAGTCAGCATTGGTACTAAACAATGCAGCTTTCCCTTTACTTTGAAAAATATTACAGTTTTTTTTTTCCTTTTTGTCTTGCTTTTTCTTGCGTTTCTTGTTTTCATTGTTTTATTTTTGAATGAAGAACTAAAGTGCGTGCAATTTTTTCCTAGGTGGGGGTTTCTGTGTTGAGATAATGAAAGAAAGCACTGGTTATCACAAGATAGTGGTGTTTTCTTGCTGCTTTCATTCCTTTAAACACTCCCCGTCTCCCTAAGTTTCCTGCAATTGTTCTAATGGGGCCTTAGTCATCCTTGCCTGATGGCAGAGGGAAAGATGCTTTTAAAGGTCTTTTTCTTCTCTTAGTATGTGCTGCCAGTAGAGAAAAATGAAAACATGTAGTAACTGTCCTAAAATCCACACTGATAGACAGATCCAAAAAAAAAAACAAAAAAACCCCAAAAACCCTTGAGTAAGCAGGGTTGCAGCCAAACAAAGAGAAACCCTAAATGAACAGAAAGACAATATTTGAACTAGAACATCTCTGTGTAGCCTCAATCTTGCAAAAAAAAAATGCAGAAAAGAAAATTCCTGAGCTAAACAGCTTTCATTAAAGAGAAATCAGCTTGTGCTTTTTTTAGGGGGTGGAGCGTGACACTGGTAAAAGAGAAGCGATTGCACCATTTACCATGCAAGTTCTGCCTCAGAACATGGAAATGTGTGTAATTGGAACAACATTTTAAAAATACAGGCACTGAGCTATCCTTGAATATCTTACTTCTTTTCATCTCCCTTTCCCTTGTTCCTTTTTCTGTTCCTTCGTTTGATATGGTGTTCTTGCTTCCCCCTCCAAACATCTCCTCTGTATTCTCCAAATTGATAACCCTCTAAATGAATTATGGTAAATGCATAATGAAGGTTTTCTCAGCTTCAGCCCTGCAGCCAGCCAGGATGGAGCATCTCGTTTGGCATGTTTGATTCGTTTTGTTGCGCATTTAGCCCCAGTGTTCCTTCAGAGTGTTCACTGCTTGGGGCATGTAAATAAGAAATTATCCTTGCTGACTAACATGGCTAATACCTCCTCTGGGGTAATCAAAAATTATTAGACGCTTGGTTCCAATAAACATTAGGGCTCATGGCACTAACCACTGTCAAATCGCTCACCTCCGCCTGCTCCGCAATAGCCATAAAATGGGTGAACAAAAGTGATCAGGTGTGGAAAAAGCACCCTGGCTACATGGAAACTGAGAGACCGCAGGACTGCTATTATGCCTAAAAAAGCAGCCCTTGGCTTTAAGAGTCATTAAAGCTTGTGCTAGAGTGGGAATCAGACTAGAAAATGAGCTTATCTTGCATAAAGCCCTCAAAAGCTTTGCATAAACGGGAAAGATGTGCGCGTGGAAATCAGCAGCAGAGAGGAAGAACTCGAATTGTAACACACTTCCTTTATCATCCTCCCACTCTTTTGGATGGTGGCAGCGTGGTTAAAGCACTACCTGTAGGGTATAGCTGCTTTGCTCAGTTCCAAATATGCTTTAGTGTCTAAACCCTGGTTTACACAAGAGAAAAACCACACAGCAAGTGAACAAGCTTTAGCTAGCCTTGCTAAGCCACTCTACTCAAC
This sequence comes from Bujurquina vittata, assembly GCA_015106715.1. NCBI lineage: Eukaryota > Metazoa > Chordata > Actinopteri > Cichliformes > Cichlidae > Bujurquina > Bujurquina vittata. Next base: position 105,584 of record VUQK01018396.1, on the reverse strand, counting down.
CATGTGCTGTCTTTTGGAGGGACCTTTGCTGTGATGTGCAGTTTTGACATTAGGGGGAGGAGAACTGGGAGGGCGGGGGTGGTGAAAGAGATTAAAGAGCCAAGGGAGGCAGAAGAAAGAAATGAAAGTAAAAGAGCACAAGGCCCATTGGTCAAACATAAAGGGGAAGAGAGGGAAAGGACATTTGAAGTCAGGGTTAAACTCCAAATAAGCACACCTTAAACGGGCTCATGTAAGCTAGCAGTCAGGGTTTTTGGAGTTTCCCTGCAGGTGTGCCTTTGACAGACTTGGCCTCCATAACCTCTCTCTGATCTAGAACGGGGCATGGGGTTGGACACAGAAACCAATGGCATCTCGCTGTCTCTGCCTCCCATTCTGTCTATTACATACACACACATGCTTACATTCTCTATAAACACACGCACACACCAACACACTGCCAGACAAGGGGAAAAC
>VUQK01018396.1:93338-105108 GCA_015106715.1 Bujurquina vittata | reverse complement strand
CACCACCATGTGCGGTAAAGGCAGAGCTGAAAAATTCAAACTCTTTAAAAAATGTGTGTATACACACACACACACACACACATACACACACATGCTTGCATGCTCTATAAACACACGCACACACCAACACACTGCCAGACAAGGGGAAAACAAATCTGGTGAGGACTAGGGCAATTGGATTATCACCTCTTAAGGGTGACTTCTTGGCTGACCCCCTTCAGGCTACCCTGCTGAAACAAGACTGAAAATTTCCTGGGAAAACACTCTCCCTTTAAAGAACCAAAGCACTGTCGTCCTTGCGAAAAGGCAGCGGCGGCAGCATTAATGGACATGGAAATGCCCTTTGGGGCACGTGTTCAAATCCCTTTTAGCCATATTACATCAGACCCCTGTGCACTTCTCATCATCACCACATACGCTGGTGTAATCAGCAATGGAGCAAGGGTGTGTAAACCCACTGTATAATGAACTGATACAACAACACTGCACTGTCTTTGTTTTTGGCCAAAGCCTTTGGGTAAAAGAATGAAAAAGCCACTCCCCTCCTTTTACTGGAGTTCAATCCTGATTACTTCCCTGCAACGCCGTTTCCTCTGTGCATTTTGAGCTATGCTCAGCTCACTCCCTGTTAAGCTGGTCTTCATCTACTTCTCAAAGAAACAGAAGAAAAGAAAGAAAAAGAGAAAAATGTCCCCAAAGTTTCCCCTTAATGGCGCGAAACAGAAATTCTCCTCAGCTGCCGTCAGAATAATCTGGATAATTTTTTCCCCATGTTCTCCAAACATTAGTTTGCACATTAGGCTCACACAGTAAATACATCTTTCCTGTGGTGTAGGACTCGGTACCAGGCCAGGCGCGGGCCAGGCTGGGTTGGGCCAGGTCACACAAAAGGCCTGTTCATGATTATGGATCGTACCGAAAAGACCCAACCCAGCACTGAGACAGAGGTCAGAGGACAGAAGGGAAAAGACAAAAGCAGAGAAGAGATGCGAAGGGAAAGCGCGAGTGTGGATGGAAGACCAAGAGGTTGTGGTGGTAACACTGTGGAAAGCCCGTGTTCCTGGAAATTGACTGTATTGACAGTCTTTATTTTTTACATTACCTTTTCTTCCACTCTTTTAAGCTATAGCACAGGGTCAGAAGAAAGACTGAAAGAGACTCAAAAAAAATGAAGAGAGCGGAAGGGAGGAAGGAAAGTGGGAGCTGAGGGAGCTGATCATTCTCTTTAATCACATTTTGGATGAGGGCCAGGTAGTCTGCGGAACTGAGAGCGAGACAGAGAAGGGTGAGTGAGGAGAGGAGTACGAGGGAGCCGGTAAGTGAGGGAGGGGGGGGGAGAAAGAGAAGAGGAAGAAGAGAGATGGAGGAACAAATGGAAAGAAAGGGGGAGAGAGAGAGGATGGGAAAGGGACTTATGGAGCGAAGGGATGAGCCTGAGAGCAGAGACCCTTGAAACAGCTTGAAGTGCAGCAGTGCTTAGGCAAGTGTGCCCACACATTCTCTGTGTGTGTGTGTGTGTGTGTGTGTGTGTGTGTGTGTGTGTGTGTGTAAGAGAGAGTGACAGCCATTCCCGTAAATGCCTGCGAATGCTGAATCCAGCAAGAATCTGGTGTTAGAGCAGAGGCTGGGAGAGATCCATTTTAAAACTATGTGCATTAACTATACTTTTCCCCATAGATTAAGCACTCCACATGAATAATTTAGTCTCTTTTATGCTAATGGGATCATGAAAGTATCCCCTCTGTACCATGTTTTCTCCCCCTCCACAGCAACTCTTCTCAGCTTTCAACAATGGCCCTGCCCCTTCCCAACAAACCATCAGACAGGCATATTGTACTGTTTCCATAACAGAAACCTGACTAACATGTGACTGACATGCAGTGACATGGCTACAGCTGAACACAGTAGCTTATTGACAAACACTGTAGCATTGTGGAGTTTTTATCATCATTAAGAAAGTGTATCATGTTGTCTGTCAAGTGCAGGCTATCTGCTGCTTTTGACTGAGGTATAGCATGTTGTATGTATGTATGTATGTACATCATGGCTGCACATGGTTTCATGTTTATGCTATCTCCCCACTGATCTGGTTTGTCAAATGGCTACAGAGGCATAATACTCTTAAACTTTCTGTGCAATTCAGTTCTTTTGAGAGAGGAAGTGGACATATCCTGTGTGTTTATGTGCTTTTTCGGCCCTTTTTGTTCAGCCTCTGCCTTCGCACACTAAAAAACACCCATGCACACATACAAAACCTTGTTGCTTCAGCATTGTGTTGTGGTGAGGTGGGGGCACTGTGTAAAAATTATCAGCGCTCCAACAGCTGGGAGTGAGAGCCATGAAACAGCAGGGCTTGGGCCTGCTTTATTGTTTATCTGTTGTTTATGGGCCAGTGTTCAGCTTTAATTACTACACTAAATTAAACTCTAACAGGCACTTAGAACCAGCTAACACATGCGCATGCACATGCATCCCCCCCCCCCCAGCTAAACACACACTCACACAAATCATATATTGTAAATACACAGACACACCCCAACGATCACTCCATAGCTGGAATATAGGCTACTAAAATGCAACAAGGTTTCCATCTTGTGTTTAGCAAAGACAGTCTTGTTTTTTCTCTAATGTGATTATATTTTCTTTCTTTTTCTACCTGCGCATTTGCATAGTCTTGAGCCCTAAGCATAGCTGTGGAAAAAGAAGAAGCATAGCCACAGCTCTGGAAATAGGATTCAACAGGACTTGTTCATGCTGGGACATGAGGAGCTGAGTCCCCAACAGGAATGACCTCTCTCTAGTGAGCTCAACCACAAAGACCTTGCTGATTGGGGCCCCTAGCCAGGGCCAAGGGAACTCACCACACTCCCCACGCATACACATATACACACACAGCTGTACCACAACACCATCAAGCGCAACATGCTCCCTTGGAGCTGAACACTCAAGCGCTCCCTCTCTTTCCTCCCTTTCTCTCCATCTCGGCCTCTCTCGGTCTCTCTGGGGAGTCCGTCTATCCACAGAGCGTGGGGATTGTTCAATTGCTGAGAAAATGTACAAAATGCTTTCTCCTCTCTTCTGTTGAGCCTTGTCCGTCTACAGTAGAATCTTGGAACAGTGCAGAAAGCCCCTTTGCTCGGCACTCAAGATGTCAACGTGGATTTGGTCTTCATGCATAGCTAATAATTACAAGTGTGGACTGGAGCTGAGGCATGCTCAAACACACACACACACACACACGCACACACGAGGGCAAAAGCATTACCTACCATGCTGAATCAGTGTTGGGGATTTACTGTTCATGACTGAGTGCATTTGACTTTACTGTGTTTGGTGTGGGTAAACGTGCAGAGTATTTCATCACACTGCTCCATCACACTTTGGGTGCTTAACATATAACAGACACCTACTTGGAAACGAGTGCTATCTTAAGGCACGCACATTCATCAAGTTTACCTCCCTGCAACTGATGTCTATGATGTTTCAAGATAAGCTTGGAGGAGCTCCAAAGGACTGTTAATCAAAATGATGTGAATGCAGAGCCAGTGTAGTTATTGTGCGTTACCTTCTGAACCGTCTCCCCGTAACCGCTGATATTTGTTTATCTAGCTAGTACATAGGGAGTCACTCTCTGAGAGTCAGATCGTTGATTTTGCCCCGAGGGCGATAACTCATATTTTCTTTTTTTGGAGGGAAATTCTGAGAAAAGTATTTAAAAAAAAAGAAAAAAGTCTGCTAAGCAGAGGGATTATGGAAAGGATGCAGATCTGAGAACTGTACAGAAAACCTTTTTATAAAAATGTGTCAGAACACTCTTTACTGACAGCCACGGACATGCTTCACCTTGGCTTTCTGCTCGGCAATAAATGATTCCACGCGAGGGATAATACATACTTGTTCACTTGCTAAATTGTTTTTTGGCACAGGTTCAGAACAATGCTCAGCACTGAGATACAAGCAAAAGCCTGCAGAAGAGGACTGTGTTCAAAGCGACCCTCTTGAGTCCTGTGTGACTGTGCATACAGCAGTTTTTCAAAAAAAGAAAAAGAAAGGTAAGCGAGTGACTCATTTATTCTCGTGTGCATCCCCTAACAGGGAAAGGCAGAGAGAAGCTAGTCCTTAAGGAGTTAGTGGACTTGGTTTGATATTTCTGGGACAAATGGACTGGTGTCATATACTCAATGCAAGGATGTTTCTGGATCAAAATGTGAGGTAGTTGTTCACAGCCATAAGCCATATGCACAGATAGAACACACCATTTAAGAGGGAAGTTGACAAAAAAAAAAGGTTGATGTTTTTCTTGGCAGCTGAAATCTGAAAGCACCGTGCATCTCACACACTCTTTTATCCTCTGCTGCTCTCTCACTTTCTCCCATCTATTCTGTCTTCCTCAACCGATCCACATTGTCACCCCTTTTAACAGGGGCCAAGCTGTTAAAGACCCCATTACTGAAGTGAAGCCCACATTTCACATTTTCTCTGTGGACTTGAGAGTGCGGACTACAAATTTTATGTTGAAATGTATTGAGATAGGAGGCGAGATCATGCATAGAGTGGAGTGGAGTGGAGTGGAGGAGAAGAGAGGCGAGGAGGGAAAGGTGGAGAGGTTGGAGAGGGAAGGCTCTGTCAGAATGGAAGGGCCAGAGTCGGGAGTCAGCGAGCGCTTCAAGCGTTAACGTAATTGCAAGAATGTGAAAAATGAGGCGGCGGGGCTCCCGAGTGAAGCGAAAGGTCAGAGCATGCCTCACACAAAACAACTGGCTAGAGGACGGCCTCATTAGACCATTAAATCAGCTGCCCTTGGTCTTTTTCTCTTTTACTCTCTTACTCGTTTTTCTCGCTGATCCTACTTTTTCACCTTCTCTACTCTTTAACCTCTGTACTTCAACGGCTTTGTTCAAATCGCTGCTTGTCTTCTAAGCTCCTTAGTTTGTTTTCTTTAACCATAAAATATTTTGAGTTGGTGGATCTTGCATTTAACACTCAGTGTAGGTCAAGCTCTGGCCCTGATCTAGTCTAGGTCTATCTTGGCCCAGAGCGTGGTGCTATACCGTAACTGTCTTTGGCCCATATTGATTGGCTGTTACTGGATACGGTGGAGAAAGGAGTCGATAAGTGCTCTGTGGATTACAGGTCACTTGTACTTATGTGTGTAAGATAATCAATAGGCAGTGCATTTCTTTCTCTCATCCCCTTCCTCTTTCTGTTGCTCTTCATCTCCCATGCTTCTCGCAATTACAAAGAGGAGTGCAAAAACCCGACGTGCACGCTGTCGTCTGATCTGTCATGCTGTGTTTTTAACTAATACTATGACTTCAAAGCAGAAAATCCACATTTAACTCCCTGCAGTTTCTCTAAATTTTCCTTTTTAAAGTTTTAAAGAGAGTTCAACTGATATATCAGTTGGCCAGCATGATCGGTCTATATTGGTCAATCCCAAATATATTAGTAATGACATGTATGTTGACATTTTTTATATGCTGCGTGTGCTGTGTGTGAGCGTGCACAGCGTTAGTTTCCTTAAGCAACAGATAGTTCTGCATCTGTCACTGCAAGAGAAAAAGCAAAAAGGGAATTATCCCTATCTGGATCTATTATCACATTATTATCAACAATTCTTTTCTTATACTGAAAATGCTATCGAGCCATATCCAGCCTTAGTCATCTCTCCAAACAGCCTGTGATCCAACTAGCCCCAACACGACTGACCACAGGTTTGCCATGGTCAGTAATGCTTCAGAAGCTGTTGCTTCTGTCTAAAGAGCAGAAGATGATTTAAATAGCCCCACCACAAAGCACACATCATCAGTATATTTGACTGCTTATTGGCAGAACGAGAGCATTGAACAGCCATACCAGGCAGCTTTGCTCTGTGAGTGAGCTGGTATGGGTGTGTATCTTAGTCTGTTTGTGTGTTTAGACGGTGTGATGAAATTTCATGAAAAACTCCGGACACTGCCAGAGGGTACCCACGGATACAGAAAAAGGCCCACAAAAAAACACACATTTCTGGTACATTCAAAACAAGCTGAAGACAAGAGAAGAGAGGTCATGAACTCTTCATCTGCTCTCTTACTTCAGGCAGCAGATTCCCCTTTTTGACAAATTTAATTTGGTAAGATTTTAACGCTTGGTCTCATATATAAACTTACCTAACAGCACGTGCATTTGGAAATTTTCATGTCAAAACTGATACCGACCGTGACAAAAATACACGGCAGATCGCTGTGACTCAAACACACTATCTGTATTAAATTCAAATGCATTTGTTTTGAAATGCATTATAAGTGTTTGGCAGGTCGTGTAGTAGATAACACAAGGCTCAGTGAGACATAATTAGGGGCTGTTGTGCAGGCAAAGTTAATATGGTTTAAATTCAAGAGAGAACTGGCAGAAATATACTATTAATCACCAGCTTTTGTTCAGTTCTCTAAATAGCAACATTTTGGAAAGCCTTTTACTAGGTTGGTATATTCCAGTGGCTGTTGCTGGTATTTCAGCGTGAGTGCAACAGTGGATAAGCATGTTCATTTTTAGGTGTGACTGTGTTTACATGGATGCCAGTCAAAAAATTGGATAATCCAAAGTGCAAAAGGAAGGACTGGGACATGTGTAAAGAGAGATGTGCCACCTATTCACTATAAAGCTCACATTAGACAGGGTTAAAGTGAAGTGTTGGCAACTCCATCCATGCATGATGATTAATATGTCCTGCATAAATCTATGTATGTTTATGTGCTAGGGCTCGGGTGCAAAACTAGACCAATGTATGTGCATGTGTTACAAATGTGCATGCATGTGCATGCCCATTTCTGCACTGACTCACCTTGCTCACTGCTGTTGTCACCGCTTTGTGAAGCATGTCCCCCGCTGGAGGGCCCCGGTGTGCCGGCTGAGTGTGTGGAGGTGGCGTCATCGTGGTCTCTCCAGGAAGCTGGGTTCTGAGGTTTGAAAAAGGAGAAAGCGAGCGTGGGATCCATCCATCCATCCGTGCATCCAACCACATTCCCCATCCAAACCACAAACCAGGAGCAGAGAGCGCAGGGAGGGAGAGAAGTTGGAGGAGGAGAAGAAGATAGAGAGGAAGGAACACAGAAAGAGAGAGTTCATATGAGAATGCTGGAAATGTGAAAGGGACATTTGTAAGAGCCTAAATGCACTGTAAAGGCCCTCGGCCTGCTTGTTTCCACTGCTCTTTTTGTTTTCAGCTAATAATCAAAGTAGCTACAGTGATCGAATAGAAAGAAACTAATGCACCAGCGCAGCTGGCTATAAGTCAAAAACACCGTAATCAAAGTTTTTCATTAATGCATGAGGGCAAAACAAAGCACTGTTAATGTGGCATTTTATTTTGAACACTGCAAAGTAGAGCGCTCGTGAGTAATAGTCCAAACACATATGGTGGAGCCCAGTGCAGTTCATTTGTACCATAACCAATTGAGACTTCCGTGTCAAGTGAGAAATATAGAGGTAAAAAGTCCAAACACACCACAGCCGCCATTAATCATTACCACTGTCAGAAATGAAAATAAGATATGACAGTGATTCTCCTGCTAATCTGCCAAAAATGTGTACACGCCCACGCTGACATACACACACGCCCACAGAGGCTTGCAGAAATACACTTATGCACACATGCTAATGACATAATAGAGCAAGAAGTATAAACACAGATGCACGCACACTCACTTTCATATATACAAAGGCATCGTGAAAAGAAGTGTTAAATCCCTGCTAGCTAACTTCAAAGAAATAACCATAAACAAATTCATGGCTTTTAAGCTGACTCTATTCTCTCCTGCCCTACCTCCGGCTCATTTTCTCTGCTCCTCTTCTCTTTCCTGGTCATTCCCACTGCCCCGTCAGTGCATACAGGGAAACAGGATTTTCTACTGTACAGGAAAGGCTTTATCAGAGCCACATGAAGGCAGGCTAGAGGTGGAATTTCCTCTGCCATTCAGGCAATAGAGGGACAGACTGGTCACGTCATATACTACATTTGTGCCCTCAAACACAGACTCACTCAGCTACACACTCCAAACAGCCTCTCGCACAGAGTTGATATAACATAATAGCTCGCACAACCCCTTGCTAGTCTTTCCCAATTTAACATGTCACCTGAGCATGATGACAAAATGTTGGCAAACTTGAGCCTAATGTTGTCTGGGGCCCGAGAGAAGCAGCCCCTTGAGCAGAGCCCAAGCCAAACAAACACAGGCCTGCACCAAGGCTTCCCACAAACCTCAACCCACTTCTCAGTTCCCTCTATGTGTTTTTTTTTCTTCCTCAAACACACATAAACACATATACATACATATGAAAGTAGAGGGAAAATGTACATGCCACAGTATATTCCTAGAAACAGACCGTTTTTACCATTTTGTCCAACTTGAGCAGAGTTCCTGATGAACTTTTCCCTCAGTCCCTGCCAGAGAGGAGCCTGCCTGCTTGCTTTGGTGCCCCAGTCAGAGTAAGCTGTACTCAAGGAGGACAGACAGGATAGAGCCTGGAGACTAATCGAGGTTTGCAGGGAAACAGAGACTATAAGACAAGCCGCTGCCGAGGTCCCCTGGGCACACAGTCCTGATGTGCTGCTGCTTGTTCTGCTGCGGAGGCGAGGCTGCTGCTATGCCTGTAAGCGAGGCCCTTTTATCTGCTAAGTTTTTTGGGGAAGGCGGGCTGTTTTCTCAAACAGCTTGAAGCTGAAAACAGCAGACAGAAACACACAAGACCCTTCAGACCCCGCGCTCCACTCAAGGCCCTCTCAGCGTCAGCTGTTCACCGGATGGCAATCAGATAAAGAGCTCAGAGAATTACTCAGAAGAGGGGTAAGAAGACAACGTGAACAATAGCCCGTGCGTGGGTTTTAGCCCTCCAGAGTGAGTGGAGGGAAAAGTGTCCCAGCAATGAGAGGGATGGATGATTATGATGTGTTCACTCTCTGGGCCACTGATCAACACATGGAACACTTCATGGGAACAAGGTCTGTTGTTATAGTAATTTTCTGTTATTCGCAACACAGCACAGGCTAAGTAAAATCCCTAATGTGGGAAAAGCCCATCAACCCCCTCAACAGTCTAATTTCGTCTTTGTCGTGTACAACACAGAGGGAAGGAAGAAAAGGAGAGGTAAAAAATCCCAGACTCCCAGAGTGAATAGTGTGTTTAAGCAGAGCTGGGCTCTGGGCTCTCAGAATGGGCTGTTGTTGTTCCAAGAGAAGAAAATGACTGGGTTCTACTTCCTCACAATGAGACACCCACTGCCGGCGAGACACAAGACAGACCTGAAAAACTGTGCTTGCTGCTCTCACACATGCTTGCTCTCTTATTCTATCTCTCCCTTTAACACTTGCCAGCTATGGCCACAGCAAGCTACGGTTTTAATGCAACAGTGGAATCGATAGGACTTAATTTAGCTATCATTGCAGAGTAATGTGTCATTTTTAATGGCCCTGGCACTAAATTAAATTCAAAGACACCTCATCTAATGGTGTAAAAGGGAATGATATTTTGCTGTGATTTGCTACCCTGTGGATTTAATGGGCCTTTATGCAGGGATGTAGATAAAGCTTTGTTAGTTTGGCTCTTATAGTGGAAAAAGAAGACTGCAGCACTTTATATGACCTAATAATAATAATAGAGTGCATACGAGACCAATGCATATGCAGCGGAGTGCACACTTCTCTTTTAGTACCTGTAAGTCACCACTCATTCATAAGCGTGTGTGCAAAACAAGACGACGAATATCAAAACAACAGTGTTAACTTTCCACACTCAACAAGGCGACAAAAGCAACAGCCTTTCCTCCCGATGAATAATTTAGTGGGTCTCTCTAAGCTATGGCGGGTGCATCATCAGACACTGCACTGTGCAACACAAACACGCACAACCATTTTGCCACAACCCCTGTGGGTCTGATAAAGTTCAAACAAGTTGCAGGAAAGAAAATCATGTCACACAAACAGTCTTCAACCTACACAAGAAGTCCTCGCATAAAACAGAGGAAGATGCAAAAGAGACAAAAAAGGCCTCCAGCCCATGTGACTATTCCCTAAAGCTGGGCATAATTAGGAGTCAAACACGGTTCACTCCATGCTCCTCACTAATTGTGTTAAAGAGGAGTGTTACCAGGAGGAGGAGGAGGAGGAGAACGCCAGCAAGCAAATACGCATGCATGTGCAGGACGGGAACACGTACACAAATGTACACAGCAGGACTAGATAGAGAAAAAGACACAAAAGAAGAGTGGTCTCTAGGGGCTGCCTTTTCTATTTGCTGGGGTTAGCAACTGGCGGCTGCTAAAACAAGTTGTAATTAATATAAAAGCAGGAGACAATATGGGAAAGAAGGCTTGTAGTGCAGCCAGGCCGCAGGAGAGCAGGAGAATGCTGCCGTCTCCTCTGCCACTGTCCCCTGTTTCTCATTTACAAACACCTGCCTGGCACAATTTCACTTCCCTCACTGCACTCTGCTTACATCCCTAGGAATTTCAAATAAAATTGATTTAGCAGCATCATTGAATTTCCCTCAAAAATTCCCCTGAAACCTGGCGGGAAGGGGAGAAATATAGTGTAGTAGCAGCAGTGCAACACAGGCTGAGAACGACTAGCCTCGTGAGTGCGTGTGTGTGTTGTACTATCACTGTGAAGAGCAGCTACAGAGATTGTGTGCTGAACATGTACAGAATCGCTGACGCACCAGAAATGCACAGGGCCGTAAATCATAAGGTGACGTGACATTTCAAGATGCATCTTGCCACATGGCATAAACACAGAAAGAGAAAAACTTCTCACACATTTCTGTTGCGTTGAGCTTATAATTATATACAGCCTCTTTAGAAAAGTGTAGGTGCACTTCCATTGAACAGCCGGGTATTTACAACCCCCTCAATTATCCACAATATAAAGAGTCCTTAATTTAGCAGCTAATAATTCACCACAGCATGTTTTAACAGACAAGGAGGATTGCCTGATTGTATTTATGCCTGAAAACTTTCTCCGAGCCAAAAACTGTTTTACTCGCTGTGGTACATTATGTGTGCAAAGAAAGAAGAGACTTTTTTGTAAAGTGATTGTAATAAGAATTCATGAATTTGGCCCAACTTGATATGATATAGCCGAAGAAATTAAATGGCATAAAACTGAAAATTCATTGTAAATACTTCTGCTTTCATTTATTCCGTTAAAACAACAACTCAAAAAAAGGGCTTTCAAATTTCAAATTTTAAATAAATGTACAAGTAAATGTGAATGTGAATCGCATGCTCACGACAGTCGCTTACACCATGCATGCAGTTAAATAAAGGGGACTGTGGGAGATGCAACAAGTTAGCAAAGGGTCTCTTCAGCCACCGTAGTGATGATTAGATATGCCTGCCAACAGGACCCTGCCTCTGAACACAAATCAAATAGGAAATGTACGGCCAGACATCCCACCATCACAAAACAATTGTGTGGAACAGACAGAGCGTTCCAAGTCAACAATGCACTGTTTTCATGATATCCAAACGTAGTCGGCCCTCGAGGAGAACAAAGCTACTAGAATTAGAACACCTCCAAAACTGAGAAATTGCATGGTTCAGCAGGCAAGCCTGGCCTGAGGGCTCGCTGTCCACAGGCAGAGGGCTGCTTATGCACTGCACTATGCATAGTGACACACAGAAATAGGACAGGATCTTACTGACCACGCACCTCCACACACACACACACACACACACACACACACACACACACACACACACACACAATCACTAGACAAAAGATCTTATAGCC